>NIVC01004478.1:0-44728 GCA_002269645.1 Macrostomum lignano
TATAGTACGAGCGCAATAAAGCTGAAAAGGCTATGCTGGCAGAACTATCTACTATACCTGCTATGATTTCTTCAAGTTGACAAATATTTTAGCATTTTTCTCGCACGTATCCCAACAGCAGTAGATTACAGACTGTGCCAGGAGCTCTAATTAAAAGTGCTCAGCTAAGCTTTGAGCTACGCACGCCTTCATGCTGAGTCTCCATGACAGGCACGCATCATACAGTGATGACCGCGCATCCTTGGGAAAGCTGATGACTCCAGCGCCTACGAACTCGAGCACCTTGTTGATGGATACCTGGTCAAAGAGGCATTTGTCCCGGTGGAAAAAGTGCAGCAGGCGGCCAGGACCAGCCACCAGACAGCCACCGTTTTGGTACATATCGGCCGAGAAATCCTGGTACCACATTGCGCGGTAGGTGCTCTGCAGGACACCAGACACCCAGCCTGACTTCACGTGCTTGCTGCTTGCAAGGGTCTCTGTGGAGAGAAGGCACCAAATATCAGCAAAGCATTTAGCCCCAAGAGCAACTAAAAGAGAATGAATTCTATTTTATGAGAACTTCCCATGGTAATTCTCAGGGAAACACTTACCTCCAGTGCTGGTCACCAGAGTGAAGCCCAGCTCCTTGTACAATGCCATCTCAGGGTCACAGTAGACAGAGTGGCCAAGCATGAACTCGGTGCGAAATGTCTACAGTTATTTGTGGTAGTTCAATAATTTTCATTCATATTATTGAAATTTTTTACCTCCAAAAGCTTTTAGTGGGCCATCAAAAGAGTACTCCCTGAGATCAGCAAACTATATATGGTTTTATTTTAGTTGAATTTACATTTGACATTATCTACGAGCATAAATATACATTAACACAAGAAACTCTCGGGTACTAACAAGCAGCAGGAATTTTAACAGCAGCCAATAGGTCGTTATTATTGTGGCACAAACTTACAAATGCTGTTTCCGATTTGGATGGCAGAATTATAGCCAACTGAACATTTACTTCCTCCAGCATTTCGGTAGAAACACGACACAAATCATCCATGTACTCCTTCACAGTGAAGCACTGCGGATGCTAAAATGAAGTTCAAAGCATGATAAATATATAAAAATCCTACATCTTATTTTCATATACCAAAACCTATTATTAACTTGCTAACTAACTAATTATAAAATTCCCCACATTATTGACTTAAAATCTTCACTAACAAAAATATGATACAAATACAAATCCTCACAGATAGCAAGCATGATAAAGTAAACATTTTAGTATTCTCAATGTAGTATTTACAGAGTAGTTTGTAAGTCAATTGAAATGTTGCGCCATCTTTTATATATTAGTGTTAGATGCTAGAGAGCACAAACAGTTTAAAAAACACTTTAAAATATTCAGAAAGTTGAAATACTTACACGAAGAAAAATAATAATTGTTTTCTTCATCTTATATATTTCACCAAAGCGGATTGCATTCTCACGCTCATCAAATAAAACATAATCCTCAACTCTCTCTAAATCAATGTCAGAGTCGTCAGTTTCTCCCCGAGACATGCGAATCTTAAAAACCTTTTTAACCGGAGCAGGCGTGGCCATTTTTAGGATTTTAAACTCGAAAGTTGATTTTACTTGAAATAGTTAACAAGGTTTTGAATTAATGGAGAATTAAGAAAGAATTTCGCCCTTGTATTTTTTTCGATTAAAAAGAACCAAACTCGCAAAATTGAAAGTTTGCAACTACGGACTCTTGTGTTCAAGAAGTAAAATAAATAAAAACGTAAAAATGCTCCAAAAGGATGTTAAATTCATTGATAAATGCAAAAGACGAAAAAAGCCTATAAATGATATCTCGAGTGCTAGAGTAAATAATGAAATTTAATTATCATTATGAATCTAACCACCATTTCGCATTCAAGGGTTTAATTAAACTTTTTTAATTCAACTACAAAAATATGATAATATCATATCATTGACATAGGTCACATAGTTAACACATAATTTAACATGTGACGAAAAAGATTAGATAGAACAGCTCTAACATTAATGTATATTTTCGTTATGTGTAGGCCTGCGTAGATGTAACATGACCGGGCAGCCTTACATGTTAATTGGATAATCAACAGAACTTGGAATATTTTTTCTTGACTTTATCTAATCTGTGGAGTGTGGTCGTGGACTCGAGGATAGATCATTTACATTTTCTGTCCTAAAGGCGCGCCCTGTCAGGATTCTAAGCACCCTGACACCATATTTTGTTGTTGTTTTTGTTCTGTTGTTGTTTTGTTGTTATCTAATGCAAAGTAGTATAGAAAGATTGGCAATCTTCAATCTTCAAGTCAACAAAGCTGCTACTTTCTCAGCTAGGAAAGGGCTCAGTACACTGGAGAGCTCGAAAATAATCATCTCAGAGCAAGATAGTTCAGAAATCGTCGAAAAAATAATTTAACGAACGAAACTTGAAGATTGCCAAAAGATTATATGCTTTAATCTTTAAAGATAGGGGCCTAGTATTACTTTCAATTTTCTAATATCTTTTAAGATAGAAAATATAGTATTACTAGGACACAATGCAAAAAGACGAGTTTTGTTGCTAGAGTTTTAAAATTTATTTGATTTTTAGAAATAGCCTAATATTAGTATATAGAAATAACTGTTAGTCTTAGATTAGAACTATTAGTCTTAGAAAATATATATTGAAATCTTTATTCTTTATAGACCCAACTTATTTAAAAGCTTTTTTGTATAATTGTTGCATAATTCTTTTTTAATTTCTTTTTAATGTCAATGCCTATTTTAGAACCCTTTTTTATTTAAATAAAAGCTTTGATACTAAGCATCAAAGGATAAAGGGGATGCTATTATCTTCTTAGGCTAGATAACTAGCTTTTATTTAAGGCTTTTTGCTTTAATTATATATCATTTCCTTAAGCAATAACAAAATTACTATATAATGCCAAAAACTATATATAGTTCATTCAAAGAGTTTTTTCCTTTCTTTAATCTTTGATTTCTCTCAAACATTAAATGTATCCCATTTTATAGATTCATTATTCATTGATTTAAAAGGGAAAATAATAACAAATAAAAACAAGAGGCATTAGAAATAACAAGAAAATAAAATAATAAAATATGCATAATTAGAAATTATTTATTCTAATTAGAAATATGCATATAAATATGCAAATAAATAAAATATGCATAATTAAATTATAAAGACTTGTATTTGCTAAAAAGATTGCAAGTTTAATTGTAAAATATATTTTTTAAAATAGCTTATTGTATTTTATAGCCAATAAGTTATATCACACAATATATAATGCTTTTTAAAGCCATTGGTGAGTCATCCTTGGCATAAACTATTCATAAATATCAAATAGACTTAGAATCTAGACATTAGCCATTGTTTTTTGCTGCCTTTGTCATAGGAATACCATTTTCATTATTCAAACTGTTTAATCACTTTGTAGTAGACCATATACTATTGCTAAATCTCTATATACTTAAGCTATTCATAACTAGCAACAAGGTCTATCAGTTGCTCTTAAGACAAATATTTGCACTTATCAAAAGCAGCCCTATCTTCTTGTCCTCTATTGTCCATATTGTACTATCTAGACTAAACTTACACTTAGATTTCAATATTTTCAACAATTCACTGCATGGTGTATTTTGTTGGGGCCAGACAATGACTAGCTGGATTTGGTGGCTGCTGGCACTGCTTGTCGTCTCTACATGTCCTGGAAGCCAAGCAGAAGACATGCATGATCACATGCAACATAATATGCATGTTCCTGCTGACCCAGGTGTCCAGCATGACGGCCACTCCATGCACCATGACCATTCCATGGAGCACGAAAGCGGTTCAACATCGCCCCTAATCGTGCTCATTTTCAATGGACTCCGCTATGACCTCCCCGATGTGTATAAGTCTCGCGGCCTCAATTTGTCTAGTTTTGAAATGCTGCTCAAGCAGGGAGTTCGAGCCAGCAAAATGCGCAGCGTGAACCCAACTGACTCCATGCCAAACTACTGGAGCATGCTGACTGGCTTGTATCCGGAGAGCCACTGCATCCCCTTCGACTCCTTTCTGGACAGCGACAGGCCTGGCGTGGTCTTTCACAAGACAAACCTCACCAGCCTCAGCGATGCCGCTTGGTTCTACAAGGGCTTCCCGGAGCCTCTGTGGCTCGCCAACCAGCGGCAAGGCGGCAAGTCGCTTTTGCTGTTGCCCGGCAAAGCCCTGCTGTTCGGCGGCTCCTCTGGCTCCCCGCAACAGGTGGGCCCAAACAGATAATCAATGTCTGATTGCAGACTGGGCAGTGCTGTGAGTGTCTGATTGCAGACTGGGCAGTGCTGTGAGTGTCTGATTGCAAACTGGGCAGTGCTGTGAGTGTCTGATTGCAGACTGGGCAGTGCTGTGAGTGTCTGATTGCAGACTGGGCAGTGCTGTGAGTGTCTGATTGCAGACTGGGCAGTGCTGTGAGTGTCTGATTGCAGACTGGGCAGTGCTGTGAGTGTCTGATTGCAGACTGGGCAGTGCTGTGAGTGTCTGATTGCAGACTGGACAGTGCTGTGAGTGTCTGATTGCAGACTGGGCAGTGCTGTGAGTGTCTGATTGCAGACTGGGCAGTGCTGTGAGTGTCTGATTGCAGACTGGACAGTGCTGTGAGTGTCTGATTGCAGACTGGGCAGTGCTGTGAGTGTCTGATTGCAGACTGGGCAGTGCTGTGAGTGTCTGATTGCAGACTGGACAGTGCCAGTACAGAATATTCGAAGAATGATGGATTATCTCTGTGCGAGTTATGTTTAAATGCTCATAGACTACTAGTGATAGGAACTGAATAATTAGTTTGAATAAAGGCTAATTTTGAAACAGCCTAAAGGATCCATCTGAACAATTTGGAAGAATACGATAAACATAACGCTAAAATTGTAGTTTTTATTCACAGTTTGGGTAGGGTAATTTAGTTATATATATATACAGTGGATTTCATTGCACTGCAAATTATTTTCGTAAGAGGGATGACTCACCAATCTGAGAAAGTTCTGTGATGCTTGTCATTGTTTTATTGGTCTGTCACTGCCGGTACATGTATAATTGGTTGGCCTAAGATTCAAGCAGCCTTCGATCGCAAAGCAAAACTGTTTCCCGGCTCTGCAGCTTCTTAGACTTCTGAAAGAAGCGCACAGATGCTGGTATAGATTTGAGTACTGAGTCATTCCCGATCCCCGCCGGCCTCCAGATCGGCACATCAAGCAACCCGGCCGCCCAGGTGCAGCTTCTGATTGACCTGATGGCGAAGCCGGGCACGCATGGCAAGATCAGCTTCGTCCTGATGTACTTTACCGAGCCCGGAGACACCGCGAGAGCTCACGGGCCAGTCAGCAAGGAAGTAGGCGAGAAACTGGTGGAGCTGGACGGGCATCTGGGCCGGCTGCTTGGCGGCCTTCGACAGCTCGGGATGCTGGACTCCGTCAATCTGGTGGTCACGACTGATCACGGCATGGCCGCTGTGGACTCCTCCAAGGTGAGCACCTGCATCGAGCGCATCCCGACTGGCTTCATTTTTGGCACTGTTCGGTATCTCACACATTGAAACTTCACAGTCTCTGGGATCCTCGAAATCAGCCTCCCAGTCCATGCAATGTCTGAGCTGAGTGCCATTACAGCCGTGCCCCTGACTTCACCAATATCCAAGTCAGTGTCTGAGCTGAGTGCCATTATAGCACCATTCCCCTCAGCATCATTCCCCCAGCATCATTCCCCCAGCATCATTCCCCCAGCATCATTCCCCCAGCATCATTCCCCCAGCATCATTCTCCCAGCATCATTCCCCCAGCATCATTCCCCCAGCATCATTCCCCAGCATCATTCCCCCAGCATCATTCCCCCAGCATCATTCCCCCAGCATCATTCCCCTAGCATCACCCCCAGCATCATTCCCCCTAGCATCATTCCCCTCAGCATCATTCCCCTCAGCATCATTCCCCCAGCATCACCCCTAGCATCACCCCCAGCATCATTCCCTCAGCATCATTCCCCTCAGCATCATTCCCCAGCATCACCCCTAGCATCACCCCAGCATCACCCCCTAGCATCACCCCCAGCATCACCCCCTAGCATCACCCCAGCATCATCCCTAGCATCACCCCCAGCATCATTCCCCAGCATCATTCTCCTCAGAATCATTCCCCCAGCATCATCCCCTAGCATCACCCCTAGCATCACCCCAGCATCATTCCCCCAGCATCATTCCCTCAGCATCATTCCCCTCAGCATCATTCCCCAGCATCATTCCCCTCAGCATCATTCCCCTCAGCATCATTCCCCCAGCATCACCCTAGCATCATTCCCCTCAGCATCATTCCCCTCAGCATCATTCCCCTCAGCATCATTCCCCTCAGCATCATTCCCCTCAGCATCATTCTCCCAGCATCACCCCTAGCATCACCCCCAGCATCATTCCCCCAGCATCACCCCCTAGCATCACCCCCAGCATCATTCCCCCAGCATCACCCCAGCATCATTCCCCCAGCATCACCCCTAGCATCACCCCCAGCATCATTCCCCCAGCATCATTCCCCTCAGCATCATTCCCCTCAGCATCATTCCCCCAGCATCATTCCCCTCAGCATCATTCCCCTCAGCATCATTCCCCCAGCATCACCCCTAGCATCATTCCCCTCAGCATCATTCCCCTCAGCATCATTCTCCCAGCATCACCCCCTAGCATCACCCCCAGCATCATTCCCCCAGCATCACCCCCTAGCATCACCCCCAGCATCATTCCCCCAGCATCACCCCCTAGCATCACCCCAGCATCATTCCCCAGCATCACCCCCTAGCATCACCCCCAGCATCATTCCCCCAGCATCACCCCCTAGCATCACCCCCAGCATCATTCCCCCAGCATCATTCCCCTCAGAATCATTCCCCCAGCATCACCCCCTAGCATCACCCCCTAGCATCACCCCCAGCATCATTCCCCCAGCATCATTCCCTCAGCATCATTTCCCTCAGCATCATTGCCCCAGCATCATTCCCAGCATCACCCCTAGCATCACCCCAGCATCATTCCCCTCAGCATCATTCCCCCAGCATCATTCCCCTCAGCATCATTCCCCAGCATCACCCCTAGCATCACCCCCTAGCATCACCCCCAGCATCATTCCCCCAGCATCATTCCCCTCAGCATCATTTCCCTCAGCATCATTGCCCCAGCATCATTCCCCCAGCATCACCCCCTAGCATCACCCCCAGCATCATTCCCCCAGCATCACCCCCAGCATCATTCCCCCAGCATCACCCCCTAGCATCACCCCAGCATCATTCCCCCAGCATCATTCCCCTCAGCATCATTCCCCTCAGCATCATTCCCCAGCATCATTCCCCTCAGCATCATTCCCCTCAGCATCATTCCCCCAGCATCACCCCTAGCATCATTCCCCTCAGCATCATTCCCCTCAGCATCATTCTCCCAGCATCACCCCCTAGCATCACCCCAGCATCATTCCCCCAGCATCACCCCCTAGCATCACCCCCAGCATCATTCCCCCAGCATCACCCCCTAGCATCACCCCCAGCATCATTCCCCCAGCATCACCCCCTAGCATCACCCCCAGCATCATTCCCCAGCATCACCCCTAGCATCACCCCCAGCATCATTCCCCCAGCATCATTCCCCTCAGAATCATTCCCCCAGCATCACCCCCTAGCATCACCCCCTAGCATCACCCCCAGCATCATTCCCCCAGCATCATTCCCCTCAGCATCATTTCCCTCAGCATCATTGCCCCAGCATCATTCCCCAGCATCACCCCCTAGCATCACCCCCAGCATCATTCCCCCAGCATCATTCCCCTCAGCATCATTCCCCATCAGCATCTTTCCTCGGGGAATGATAATCGGGAACGGGGTACACTGCCTATGCACATTTAAGGCCGAATTGCCTTGAGTTTACTTAGTTTTTATACTCGCTTTGCTGAAATCTTATCTCAGGTGCTCGAGCTTAACTCGCTGCTCCCAGCTGACTGGTTCAAGAACCGGCTGAACTTGCCCCCTGGTGCGCAGGCACAGCTGTGGCCAAAGGCTGGTCACCAGCCAGCCGACCTGATAAACCGCCTGGCCAAATCCAAGACCGAACTCAGCGTTTGGGACGTCACCCACCTGCCTTCAGAGCTGCGCCTTTCCGGCTGCCGCAGGCGCCTCCCACCTGTCTATGCGCGCGCCAATCCGCCCTGGCTGCTGCGGCTCAGCGCCGGCGCCCCGCTGCCCCTGGGCGTCAGCGGCTACTCGGCCGATACCGAAGACATGCGGCCGCTCTGGGTGGCCAGGGGCCCCGACTTTAAGGCCGCCGGAGCTGTGGTGGACCTGCCTCTGGAGTCGGTGGACTTTTACCCGCTGGCCTGCCAGCTGCTGGGCCTGCAGCCGAAGCCCAACAACGGCTCGCTGGCGCGCATCTCCCCGCTGCTAACTCGCTACATCGGCGGCGAGGGATTCCTGGCCACCTTCGCCGGCGTGCTGCTGCTGTTCTCCTTCTTCGGCGCCATTCTGATCGTCACCGCCGTCATCACTTCGCGACAGCCCGTCAAGACTGTCAGGGGAGAGCTTGGGTCCTGACTAACTGGCTCGGAGATTGAGCCAGATTTTTAGTAGTTATTTTCCATTTGACCGCTTGATTGACACCTGCCACCTAGAAATATGCTGCTTGCATGAAGCGCAACTGTATGCTGGTCTCTGAGCCACTTGTTGAGCGAGTAGCTGAGGTGTCCCATGGTGAGGTGCCTGCAATCAAATTAGCTGAGTGAGTAGCTGAGGTGTCCCATGGTGAGGTACCTGCAATCAAATTGGCTGAGTGAGTAGCTGAGGTGTCCCATGGTGAGGTGCCTGCAATCAAATTAGCTGAGTGAGTAGCTGAGGTGTCCCATGGTGAGGTACCTGCAATCAAATTGGCTGAGTGAGTAGCTGAGGTGTGTCCAATGATGAGGTGCCTGCAATCAAATTGGCTGAGTGAGTAGCTGAGGTGTCCCATGTTGAGGTGCCTGCAATCAAATTGGCTGAGTGAGTAGCTGAGGTGTGTCCCATGATGAGGTGCCTGCAATCAAATTGGCTGAGTGAGTAGCTGAGGTGTGTCCCATGATGAGGTGCCTGCAATCAAATTGGCTGAGTGAGTAGCTGAGGTGTGTCCCATGATGAGGTGCCTGCAATCAAATTGGCTGAGTGAGTAGCTGAGGTGTGTCCCATGATGAGGTGCCTGCAATCAAATTGGCTGAGTGAGTAGCTGAGGTGTGTCCCATGATGAGGTGCCTGCAATCAAATTGGCTGAGTGAGTAGCTGAGGTGTGTCCCATGATGAGGTGCCTGCAATCAAATTGGCTGAGTGAGTAGCTGAGGTGTGTCCCATGATGAGGTGCCTGCAATCAAATTGGCTGAGTGAGTAGCTGAGGTGTGTCCCATGATGAGGTGCCTGCAATCAAATTGGCTGAGTGAGTAGCTGAGGTGTGTCCCATGATGAGGTGCCTGCAATCAAATTGGCTGAGTGAGTAGCTGAGGTGTGTCCCATGATGAGGTGCCTGCAATCAAATTGGCTGAGTGAGTAGCTGAGGTGTGTCCCATGATGAGGTGCCTGCAATCAAATTGGCTGAGTGAGTAGCTGAGGTGTGTCCCATGATGAGGTGCCTGCAATCAAATTGGCTGAGTGAGTAGCTGAGGTGTGTCCCATGATGAGGTGCCTGCAATCAAATTGGCTGAGTGAGTAGCTGAGGTGTGTCCCATGATGAGGTGCCTGCAATCAAATTGGCTGAGTGAGTAGCTGAGGTGTGTCCCATGATGAGGTGCCTGCAATCAAGAGTAAGTAGCAATCGAATCGGCTCAATCAAGGGTTGGGTGCATGCATTCCTGTTTGCCCTCCGGTAGAAACCCATTCGCCGCAGTCATTTTGATTTTTTTTTCTATTAGAAAGCCACTGTTTTTTCCTTATGCTCTCAATCGATCTTGATCTTGAATCTCTTTTCGGGGATTCTTTAGGACAACATTATCAATACGCTCGAATGTTAGTGCGTAAAAGTAGCGAGGAAGCAATGTCAATGATTTAAATTTCGTGTTACATCCAACTCAAATTTGAAAATCTTGAATCTTGAATTTGAAGCTCAAGACAATTTACCGTATTCAGTCTGTGCCTGCTTCCACCATGCCATGTGCACCACATTGGCGCCCGCGCTCTCGATCAGTTCAAGGCCAGCTAGGCGCAAGCAGCCCCTCCCAGCCAGGCGAGCGCTCAGTTTATGCCTGCTGTACAGATATTTGACCTACTCGACTTTCCATTGACTCAACCTGTACCTTCCGGTTTTCGGTGTCTTTTTAACACAGTAAATTTTATCGCGTCTTCTGCCACCTCTGGCCAGTCATAACCCAGACATTTCGCGTGGAACAATAATGACGATTTCGATTTTTATTGAAGCCCGCTAATCATGCCAATTTACTTCTTAAATAAACAGCCTGAAGCTGGCACTTTGAACTGGACTTTGTTATACTTTTTTCGATGAGCTGGACCCCAATGCAGGGTGTGTGACGCCTTCGGCCGATGCTTTTCTCCTTATTCCACTGACTCTTCTCGGCACACCGGATGTGCAGCTGTCATGACTCCCATTTTCATGTAGGTATTTGCGCTTCTATGCTGTGTCCTTTGACACTGGCCATCATTCGTACCAGATTCACAAGCTCTCCCCACATTGATGCCGAATCGAAACCCGGGACCCCCGGCCAATGCAGTCATTTAGACTGAAACAGAGTCAAGTCTTTCAAATCCCTTTTCTTTGTTTCTTTCTTCTGGCGGCGCGTTGATCCGTTCAGACAGGTTGCCATGACAACCCACTGCCACTGGCTCCGCTGTTTCTGGCATCGGCCGAAGCGCAGGGGATCAGTCGTGGCCTGTCTGAGCGGCCTGTGCGCCTTGACCATGTACTGGCTGGGCTGGGGACCCTTTGCCCCCTGCCAGCCCAGTCTCTCCATCACCGAGCAGCTGCAAGACGCCAACCAGACTGTGAGACTCTTCTATAATTGTTGCGATTCACACTATTGTTGTGTAGGCTGAGCTGTGTCCCTGCTGACCAAGCTGTGTACCTGCTGACTGAGCTGTGTCCCTGCTGACCAAGCTGTGTACCTGCTGACCAAGCTGTGTCCCTGCTGACCAAGCTGTGTACCTGCTGACTGAGCTGTGTCCCTGCTGACCAAGCTGTGTACCTGCTGACCAAGCTGTGTACCTGCTGACCAAGCTGTGTCCCTGCTGACTGAGCTGTGTCCCTGCTGACCAAGCTGTGTACCTGCTGACCAAGCTGTGTCCCTGCTGACCAAGCTGTGTACCTGCTGACCAAGCTGTGTCCCTGCTGACCAAGCTGTGTCCCTGCTGACTGAGCTGTGTACCTGCTGACCAAGCTGTGTCCCTGCTGACCAAGCTGTGTCCCTGCTGACTGAGCTGTGTCCCTGCTGACTGAGCTGTGTACCTGCTGACTGAGCTGTGTACCTGCTGACCAAGCTGTGTCCCTGCTGACTGAGCTGTGTCCCTGCTGCCTGAGCTGTGTCCCTGCTGACTGAGCTGTGTCCCTGCTGACTGAGCTGTGTCCCTACTGACCGAGCTGTGTCCTGCTGACTGAGCTGTGTCCCTGCTGACTGAGCTGTGTCCCTGCTGACTGAGCTGTGTCCCTACTGACCGAGCTGTGTCCCTACTGACCGAGCTGTGTACCTGCTGACTGAGCTGTGTACCTGCTGACTGAGCTGTGTACCTGCTGACTGAGCTGTGTACCTGCTGACCAAGCTGTGTCCCTGCTGACTGAGCTGTGTCCCTGCTGCCTGAGCTGTGTCCCTGCTGACTGAGCTGTGTCCCTGCTGACTGAGCTGTGTCCCTACTGACCGAGCTGTGTCCCTGCTGACTGAGCTGTGTCCCTGCTGACTGAGCTGTGTCCCTACTGACCGAGCTGTGTCCCTGCTGACTGAGCTGTGCCATATTTTGATACATTTGCTCATTTGCCAGCATGCAGTGACTGTCAGCGCTCCCCCATGCCAGGTGGTTTACTCGGTGACCGCGGATCACCCGTTCGTCTTCATAGGCGGCATGCCCCGCAGCGGGACCACCCTCATGCGGACCATCCTTGACGCGCACTCCGCTGTGCGCTGCGGCGTGGAGACTCGCGTTGTGCCGCGCCTGCTGCAACTGCTGACCCGGTGGGAGACCGAGAAGCTCGAGTCGCAGCGGCTGAGGGCGGCCGGCATTTTGGGCCGCCCTCTGGAGGCCGCCACTGCCGCCTTCATCATGCAGGTGAGGCTGCGGCGGGAACAGACTAAGTAAGGCACCTTTCCAATGGCAAAAATTCAGCTGGCGGGGTGCCAGGGACTACTTTAATACTGGGTCATGAAACGACAAAAGCTGGAGGCTTTACCACAGAGTTTTTGTCTGTGGTAAAAAGCAAACCTATTTATCCAATTCATGCTTTTCAAGAATTCGAGATCGGCCTCTAACACTTGCTGCTTCCCGTCCCTTAGGAGGGCACAGAGCCAGAATTTAGAGGACTTTTCAAGGTTTTTTGGCTGAATTGACTTGTGAATTCGCTTTGGATAGAGGTGCCAAACACGTAGTAGGGGAGGGGGGTGTTCTTATCTCGCTTGTGCATTGTTATGAAAACGGGTCTTCGACCACCAAAACTCGCCGTGCAGATTCTCATGCGCAATGGGCCGCCGTCACGCCGCCTCTGCGCCAAGGACCCCTACATCATGGCCCACTCGCGCCTGCTCGGCCGACTGTTTCCCAGCGCTAAGTTCATCCTCATGCTGCGGGATGGACGCGCCTTCGTTCACTCGGCTATCAGCAGGAAGATCCGCATCACCGGGTTTGATCTCAACCGGCCCATGGACTGCCTGGCCAGGTGGAATGCCCAGGTTTGTTGAAGTGCCCGATGGGGTGCTGAGCCAAAACTGTAGGGTATTAGCTCGCAATGTATGATCGTGTCAATTGTGTCAGTAGCTGTAGGGTATTAGCTCGCAATGTATGATCGTGTCAATTGTGTCAGTAGCTGTAGGGTATTAGCTCGCAATGTATGATCGTGTCAATTGTGTCAGTAGCTGTAGGGTATTAGCTCGCAATGTATGATCGTGTCAATTGTGTCAGTAGCTGTAGGGTATTAGCTCGCAATGTATGATCGTGTCAATTGTGTCAGTAGCTGTAGGGTATTAGCTCGCAATGTATGATCGTGTCAATTGTGTCAGTAGCTGTAGGGTATTAGCTCGCAATGTATGATCGTGTCAATTGTGTCAGTAGCTGTAGGGTATTAGCTCGCAATGTATGATCGTGTCAATTGTGTCAGTAGCTGTAGGGTATTAGCTCGCAATGTATGATCGTGTCAATTGTGTCAGTAGCTGTAGGGTATTAGCTCGCAATGTATGATCGTGTCAATTGTGTCAGTAGCTGTAGGGTATTAGCTCGCAATGTATGATCGTGTCAATTGTGTCAGTAGCTGTAGGGTATTAGCTCGCAATGTATGATCGTGTCAATTGTGTCAGTAGCTGTAGGGTATTAGCTCGCAATGTATGATCGTGTCAATTGTGTCAGTAGCTGTAGGGTATTAGCTCGCAATGTATGATCGTGTCAATTGTGTCAGTAGCTGTAGGGTATTAGCTCGCAATGTATGATCGTGTCAATTGTGTCAGTAGCTGTAGGGTATTAGCTCGCAATGTATGATCGTGTCAATTGTGTCAGTAGCTGTAGGGTATTAGCTCGCAATGTATGATCGTGTCAATTGTGTCAGTAGCTGTAGGGTATTAGCTCGCAATGTATGATCGTGTCAATTGTGTCAGTAGCTGTAGGGTATTAGCTCGCAATGTATGATCGTGTCAATTGTGTCAGTAGCTGTAGGGTATTAGCTCGCAATGTATGATCGTGTCAATTGTGTCAGTAGCTGTAGGGTATTAGCTCGCAATGTATGATCGTGTCAATTGTGTCAGTAGCTGTAGGGTATTAGCTCGCAATGTATGATCGTGTCAATTGTGTCAGTAGCTGTAGGGTATTAGCTCGCAATGTATGATCGTGTCAATTGTGTCAGTAGCTGTAGGGTATTAGCTCGCAATGTATGATCGTGTCAATTGTGTCAGTAGCTGTAGGGTATTCGCTCGCAATGTATGATCGTGTCAATTGTGTCAGTAGCTGTAGGGTATTAGCTCGCAATGTATGATCGTGTCAATTGTGTCAGTAGCTGTAGGGTATTAGCTCGCAATGTATGATCGTGTCAATTGTGTCAGTAGCTGTAGGGTATTAGCTCGCAATGTATGATCGTGTCAATTGTGTCAGTAGCTGTAGGGTATTAGCTCGCAATGTATGATCGTGTCAATTGTGTCAGTAGCTGTAGGGTATTAGCTCGCAATGTATGATCGTGTCAATTGTGTCAGTAGCTGTAGGGTATTCGCTCGCAATGTATGATCGTGTCAATTGTGTCAGTAGCTGTAGGGTATTAGCTCGCAATGTATTATCGTGTCAATTGTGTCAGTAGCTGTAGGGTATTAGCTCGCAATGTATGATCGTGTCAATTGTGTCAGTAGCTGTAGGGTATTAGCTCGCAATGTATGATCGTGTCAATTGTGTCAGTAGCTGTAGGGTATTAGCTCGCAATGTATGATCGTGTCAATTGTGTCAGTAGCTGTAGGGTATTCGCTCGCAATGTATGATCGTGTCAATTGTGTCAGTAGCTGTAGGGTATTAGCTCGCAATGTATGATCGTGTCAATTGTGTCAGTAGCTGTAGGGTATTAGCTCGCAATGTATGATCGTGTCAATTGTGTCAGTAGCTGTAGGGTATTCGCTCGCAATGTATGATCGTGTCAATTGTGTCAGTAGCTGTAGGGTATTCGCTCGCAATGTATGATCGTGTCAATTGTGTCAGTAGCTGTAGGGTATTCGCTCGCAATGTATGATCGTGTCAATTGTGTCAGTAGCTGTAGGGTATTAGCTCGCAATGTATGATCGTGTCAATTGTGTCAGTAGCTGTAGGGTATTAGCTCGCAATGTATGATCGTGTCAATTGTGTCAGTAGCTGTAGGGTATTAGCTCGCAATGTATGATCGTGTCAATTGTGTCAGTAGCTGTAGGGTATTAGCTCGCAATGTATGATCGTGTCAATTGTGTCAGTACACTGTAATTCCTAAAGGTCCGAAGAAGGGTCCGGGAAAGGTCCATTGTGGAGGGTCCGGAGCGTCGAAATAACGGACCATGAAAGGTCCGTATTTTGATGGGTCCGTATTGTAAAGTCCGTATTGCAAGGTCCGTATTTTGAAAGGTCCGTATTTTGAAAGGTCCCTATTGCAAAGTCCATATTTTTCAGATGTCCGCATTATGGGTCCGAAATATAAAAACGATTACACCCCAAAATGTATTCACTTGATCTGCAAGACACAAAATACCCACTATTATAGGTATGAATTTTATGAATTTCCTTACCTGTAAAATTGTTCCCAATTACATTATGTGAGGCATACAATGTTGTCAGTCATTGCGCTCAATTTAAGAAAAGTAAGAAGTGAAGCATTCGTAATCAACAATTGCATGTTTATGAAGGATGTTAACCAATTTAAAGTATTTTTTATGGTATATAAAGATTGATCCTAAAATATTTATTGTTGTAGTACAAAAACAGTGGTAATAATAATATTTAGTAATTATTTGTTGCACATTACACATTGCGAATAAGTGTTTGCTTTGGTCACTCAAAGAGTGAAGTTGAATATACAGACTAAAAAGCACAAACTAAATACACAGGGCAATAAATAAGCAGCCAACATCGCCGTGACCCTCTGATGACAGATAACACTCTATGATTATGATTGTGAATATGAAAATAAATATTGTGATTGTGATTAGGCTTGTGATTACGATTAATTCACAGTCATATTCAATCGTACTAACATGAAAATGAATATAATTATTATAAAAATGAAAATGATTACAATAGTCATGTCTAGGCGTTATAAAATCATCTAACGAAGTGCATCCAAAATAGCTACTGCAGCCTTGCGGACGGCTTTCTTGCGAAGGCCCGACAGCACTTCGATTACCTCCAGAAACGCCTCTAGGGCAGGGAGGTGCTGGAGGTTGAACGCGATGAAGACAATTACAAATGCAATTATCGAGTCAGTAACACTGTCGAATGGGATGCTCGCACCGTTGACGAAAACGCCGCACCATTTTCCATCCTCTGTCAGAATTCTGACTGGTAGTGCGTCGCGAAGAATAATAGACGGGTCGACTCGCAACCGACCGAGAAGAAGAAAGACAGCCACAGGCAGCTTGTCCTCCTCTGAAACAACTGGCAATTCCACATAATCCTTGCACAGCTTGAAATTTTTTAGCAACTGCCTTTTACTGTACACAAGCAACAAGGCGTTAATAATCCTGCTTCTCATTTCCGATGGACTTGGTGGAAGTACATAGTCAGTTTTGCTTCTGTTGTATGTCTGGATCATGAGATACGCCTCCTGCTGCAGTACTGCGATGTTTACCAGTGGCGCAATTTCGTCACTAACCGTCAAATCTTGGCACCGCAATATTCGAATCGGAAACAGAGCCTGCATTTCGTTGAGAACGTCTGATATTGAAGAGTCATGATGAGTCTCGTTCAATCTCGTTCGACGAGCTTCGTGTGACGGTGGTACATCGGTATCGAACTCGCCGAAGTCAACGCTCTTCGCCATTGCACTGCCAGCATCGTATGCATCACTATCATCATCGCCTTCTTCTTCGATCAGATCTTCGTCGTCGTTGATACGCTGCTTGTTGGCTCTTTTAGCACGTGAAGCTATAATTTCATTGTCGTCATCATCTTCCTGGCCTTCAACTTCCTTGTACTGCCGTTTATGCCTTTGGCTCACAGTAACCGCACTTGGGCCTGCAGCAGCTGCAGCAGCATTTGGTAGAATTATACGCCGATGACCAAGTCGACCATGCTTCCGTCGCATCTCCTGAACCGTTGGGCTGCTCTTGTCGACAAAGTCGCCAACGAACCGGAGCTCTTTGAAACGCCGAATAAGCTTTTGGCGCCAAAAGCTTGAGCTCCCACTTAATGAGGTGTCCTTCAGTCCAGGATACGAAGTTACTATGGAAGTGCACACATCTGTTATCTGGCTAGATGACAGGTATGGTTCATTTGGCGACAGATAGTTCAAACAGATGTGATCGACGATGAATTTAAGGAACTTGTTGACAAACGTCGCGTTCATTTTTAAATCGGAACCCTTTTCGGGGTGCATTCGTAGATCACGAAGGGCGTTGGCGAGATCGTCCATTCGTGGAAGCGAGTACACTTCGGGCCATGGAAGTGTAGTTGCAGCCGTAGCTGCTACAGCTGGATTTGGACTCAGAGCCTGTGTGCCTCGACTCGGTGTTGTGGCAATCTCGACATTGCGTATTTCGCTTTGCTGCTTTGGTGTAGTTGAAGGTTCTACAGGGCATGCACCGCAGCTTGGAAGCAACTCTCCAGAAAGAAGGAAGTACACAGTTCTACATTCCTTTGCCACCTCCGATATTAAATCATCGTCGTCGATTTCGAAACCGTCAGAAGTGACAATGCGAACATTTTCAACATCTGCAATGTCCAATTTTAAACAACCTTTGATGCGAAGGTCCGCCAAGGTCAGGCCAGAAGCTGGAAGGAGCTTCTTGCGCTCCTCTGAGCCGTTGCAGATTCGAAGCTGAAATGAGGTATGATGTGCACAACCTCAATCAGAATACATCTGGTAAGACACAGATAAAATGAATTTATAAAGCCAAGGAATTCTTGTTCATTATGATTTTTCGGCTTTTGTCCTTGGCTTGACTTAATGTAGTAGTAGTAGTAGTAGTAGTAGTTAATTGGCTTGGGCAAGTAGTGCCCGTTATGTTAATAGAGTGTATTTAATTAGATATGAATAACTTAGTGTTAACAAAAGTTGTCAATAATGGACAATACAATTTAAACAGTAGAAGTTTTTGCATTAGATCAATGCCTTTAAGTTGCTGTGAGATGGCTTTCTTCCAAGGATCAATTGGATTGTCATTGTTGTTAAAGAGACTAGTGGTAGTAGAGTTAGCTTTAAATAAGTTTTAACCAGAAAAGGAGGTACCTTTTCTTAATGATTTCAGAAATAGGAAGAATGTTGAGTTCATTGAGTATGACTTTATTGCTTGTATGTATGCTCTGGTAGATTAAGAATTTAAGGAGAGACTTATAGAATTTCAATTGAATATTATCCAGATCCTTAATTTTTGATTGCCTGGCCAGTGGACCCCATACCTTGCAGCCATAAGTAATGACTGTGACAACAAAATGTTTAGTGTTTTTATGATGTTTTTGTTTTTTTGTTGCTTTTTTCTGAACAATCTTCACTCTTCAATACTAAAAGCTGAAGCTTCAACAAGCTTAGACAGAGGATGAACCCATTTTAGGCAAGAAATGGTTCGAAAACCTGCACCATCTACATAGAACTAGCCTAGTCAAGGAAGGGCAAGCCGACCTATCATAAAAAGGTTAGACACCTATAGGCCAGAAATCTATGTAAGGTGGAGAGCACAGTTCCTTGTGCTAGAGGCAAGGTGGCCCTTGTAATAATTTGTTATTTTATGAAGTGCAAGTGTATGCCATATTGTTATATGCTTAAATTTATCTAAAATGATACCCACTAAGATTGTAGATTATTGATCAATGTTTTGGCAATGTAGCATTGGATAATATTTTAAAGAAAGAAAAAGTTTCCCTTGATACATTAAAAATGGAATTGGCTGATGAAAAAAGTGCTGAGTAGGTTCAATAAATACTAAATGGTCATTATTCACAGTGCATATAAAACTGCTATAATGACAAGAAAATTTAGCATTCACTTTTTTACAAATAATTATCCACTTGTTGGAAAGTTGAATAATATGGCTAATTAATGCTAAAGCAATTCCAGTTGGTTCTAAAATTGGCAAACAATAACGGTAATTTAATGTTGGAGTCCGATATACAAACCCCTGATATTTTAGTTCATTAGTAGAAAGACAAATAGTGCCAATAATTGAGTCTGTATCTAAATTCATGTTGTTGCATAACTCAGTTTGTTCATCTATTGTCAATAGCATATTTAAGCTAATAGGATTTATATTATGGCTCTTAATTGTACCTGGTTCATAGTGCTTAATGATAAGTGCCTTTTGAATTTGATATTGTTTTGCACATGTATAGGCAGGATTTTTGAAATTTCTTGCATGCCTGTTTATATTCTTAAGCAATTGATGATGAGCTTCACCTCGCATACACCATAAGTATTTAAGACCACTATAATAATGATAAAATTCAGGATAGTGACATATATAATGCAATTTACATTTATATTTAGGATTGAAGCCCGTGTTTCTATATATTAATTCTAATTGGCCAGAAATAAGAGATTGAAAATATTCTAAGTTTATGCTACTATCATATGGGGACAAAATTATGTCAAGAAACTGCCTGTGACAATTAAATAATATCCAAATATCATCATCCAACTCAAACAAATGTCCAAATAAAAGTCCAAAGTATTGTAGAATAACAATTATTTGATTAGAAGTACATGGTAGATGATAATTTTGTAAGTGATATTTATTTATTGTAGGAATACTGACTTCTTTAATCAAATTTAGTTGTTTGTTTATATAGTCTATACTAATATTATGATTTTGAATAATACTTAATAGAATAATACATATAACAACATGAGAAAACCCTTCAAACACATCATGCATTATATCAGGGGGGAAAAATATTGAAAGTTAATATATGCTACACTTCTAAACACAGATGGTGAAATTAAACCATTACTTAAGGATTTAAAATCTTCAATATATGATGAATTATCTCGATATTCAAATAGGAATAATGTACTTAATTCTTCTAATCTAATGCTACAAAGCTGTTTATAACCTATAAAACAAAATCTACAAATATAACCACTTGAAAACCAAGTTTGCATACCTAACATTCTATGTATTGATAAATTATCCCCAGTCATGAAAGCAGCAATAACAGGCATTTTTATCAAATTACTTATTTGAAATTCTTCAAAGTAAAGCTCATTCAGCTCTCTAATTAATGGAAATAAACAAAACTGTAAACCTTTCTTTTTAACATTTGAATCATTAAATACTGTTAAAAGAAAATATAAGTCTGAAGATGAACTAAGATATTCAGGGAAATTAAGAATAGTAAAGTATACTACACATAATTTATGTTTTGTTTTGGCAGACCCAATAGGATTACATATTTCAATTTCATCTGAATAAAGTTTTATGAATATACCATTCTTATTTGTTAACAATGGACTAATATGTTCTTCAAAATAAGTAGACTTGAAAAAAAAATTTTCTTTGTTGGTTGCATTTAAATAAGAATTTGTAATAATATACTTAAGCAATGTCTCATTTTTTATAATAGAACTAAGTGTTTCTTTTATTGGAATATATAGAATTTTTAATTTTGATTCTTCATCTATGATTTCAATGGGCTCAACAAAATTAAACTTGTTTTGTAAAATTTCAAATATTTTTTTATTACTTAATAGATGCTCTAATGAAAGGTCAATCATTTCTTGCAAATTTAATTTATTTTTATAAGAATTATAGCTGTTAACTATTGAAGGACATTCTTCTTTTAAAAATTGCTCAAATAACAAAAAATAGTCATCAGCAAACTTCAATACTATTTCCTTAACAAGTTCACATAATTGATTAGATTTGCTTTTAGGAATTAAAAAGAAATGTCTAGACTTTAGATAAAAGTAAACAAAATTTTCAGCAAGATGTTTTCTTGTATTTTCACATAAAAAATCACTAGACATTTCAAATTCAGGGTCTTTTTTTTCATTTTCAACTTGGTTACAAATAGTAGATAATATGGCTATATCTATAGGCACAGCTTGCAATTCATTTTCTAAAGGGTTTCCTAATAAGTCTAGAGTAGGGTTATTATGAACACAATTTGGCTGTAGAACTTGGTCTTGGGAAAAATTATCAACAACACTGTTTTTGTGCATACGATAGGCATGTGCTTGTAATCCTTCAATTGTAACACTAATATGGTAACATCCCCTAACTGGACATAAAAAATTGCTATTCCCAAAAGAATGGTATAGTTTTATATGACTTATAAGCTTAAATAAATCCTTGTGTGTATGAAGACATATACTACATTGAAATAGTTTTGAAATTACATTTTCATCTCCATTTAACATATCCTGGACAGTGGATAAGCCTACTAAATTCGTCGTTGTGGAATGGACAACGCGTAAAAACGTTTAAAAAGCACTAATTTTTAGGTTTGATCAGAACGAATTGCACGCAACAATCTAAATGTTCGAAGTTAGTAGAGTGAAACAAAAGTTCCCAACATATTTTTGATCTGTGTTAGAAATGCGCTTGTACCTTTTAAAAGGAATACAATATATAATTCCTTTAATTTAAGGCATTTAGAGCTTTCGATTGATGCAATTACATTTGACGGATAATTTTATTTGTGTTTTTATGCGGCAAAAAATACGGTGGTATAAAACCTAAATTTATTTCCAGTCCGATTTTCTCTATAAAATCTCGCGTGTGCTTAAAAAAATATCATTTGAGGGCACTTGAAAAAATTTCATTCGTTTTCTCTGACCAAAAAAATCGGACCTTCAGACATGAAGGTCCGCCTTCAGGCATGAAGGTCCGCATTATGCAATTCGGACCTTATCCGGACCCATAAGATTTACAGTGTAGCTGTAGGGTATTAGCTCGCAATGTATGATCGTGTCAATTGTGTCAGTAGCTGTAGGGTATTAGCTCGCAATGTATGATCGTGTCAATTGTGTCAGTAGCTGTAGGGTATTAGCTCGCAATGTATGATCGTGTCAATTGTGTCAGTAGCTGTAGGGTATTAGCTCGCAATGTATGATCGTGTCAATTGTGTCAGTAGCTGTAGGGTATTAGCTCGCAATGTATGATCGTGTCAATTGTGTCAGTAGCTGTAGGGTATTCGCTCGCAATGTATGATCGTGTCAATTGTGTCAGTAGCTGTAGGGTATTAGCTCGCAATGTATTATCGTGTCAATTGTGTCAGTAGCTGTAGGGTATTAGCTCGCAATGTATGATCGTGTCAATTGTGTCAGTAGCTGTAGGGTATTAGCTCGCAATGTATGATCGTGTCAATTGTGTCAGTAGCTGTAGGGTATTAGCTCGCAATGTATGATCGTGTCAATTGTGTCAGTAGCTGTAGGGTATTAGCTCGCAATGTATGATCGTGTCAATTGTGTCAGTAGCTGTAGGGTATTAGCTCGCAATGTATGATCGTGTCAATTGTGTCAGTAGCTGTAGGGTATTAGCTCGCAATGTATGATCGTGTCAATTGTGTCAGTAGCTGTAGGGTATTAGCTCGCAATGTATGATCGTGTCAATTGTGTCAGTAGCTGTAGGGTATTAGCTCGCAATGTATGATCGTGTCAATTGTGTCAGTAGCTGTAGGGTATTAGCTCGCAATGTATGATCGTGTCAATTGTGTCAGTAGCTGTAGGGTATTAGCTCGCAATGTATGATCGTGTCAATTGTGTCAGTAGCTGTAGGGTATTAGCTCGCAATGTATGATCGTGTCAATTGTGTCAGTAGCTGTAGGGTATTAGCTCGCAATGTATGATCGTGTCAATTGTGTCAGTAGCTGTAGGGTATTCGCTCGCAATGTATGATCGTGTCAATTGTGTCAGTAGCTGTAGGGTATTAGCTCGCAATGTATGATCGTGTCAATTGTGTCAGTAGCTGTAGGGTATTAGCTCGCAATGTATGATCGTGTCAATTGTGTCAGTAGCTGTAGGGTATTAGCTCGCAATGTATTATCGTGTCAATTGTGTCAGTAGCTGTAGGGTATTAGCTCGCAATGTATGATCGTGTCAATTGTGTCAGTAGCTGTAGGGTATTAGCTCGCAATGTATGATCGTGTCAATTGTGTCAGTAGCTGTAGGGTATTAGCTCGCAATGTATTATCGTGTCAATTGTGTCAGTAGCTGTAGGGTATTAGCTCGCAATGTATGATCGTGTCAATTGTGTCAGTAGCTGTAGGGTATTAGCTCGCAATGTATGATCGTGTCAATTGTGTCAGTAGCTGTAGGGTATTAGCTCGCAATGTATGATCGTGTCAATTGTGTCAGTAGCTGTAGGGTATTAGCTCGCAATGTATGATCGTGTCAATTGTGTCAGTAGCTGTAGGGTATTAGCTCGCAATGTATGATCGTGTCAATTGTGTCAGTAGCTGTAGGGTATTCGCTCGCAATGTATGATCGTGTCAATTGTGTCAGTAGCTGTAGGGTATTAGCTCGCAATGTATGATCGTGTCAATTGTGTCAGTAGCTGTAGGGTATTAGCTCGCAATGTATGATCGTGTCAATTGTGTCAGTAGCTGTAGGGTATTCGCTCGCAATGTATGATCGTGTCAATTGTGTCAGTAGCTGTAGGGTATTAGCTCGCAATGTATGATCGTGTCAATTGTGTCAGTAGCTGTAGGGTATTAGCTCGCAATGTATGATCGTGTCAATTGTGTCAGTAGCTGTAGGGTATTAGCTCGCAATGTATGATCGTGTCAATTGTGTCAGTAGCTGTAGGGTATTAGCTCGCAATGTATGATCGTGTCAATTGTGTCAGTAGCTGTAGGGTATTAGCTCGCAATGTATGATCGTGTCAATTGTGTCAGTAGCTGTAGGGTATTAGCTCGCAATGTATGATCGTGTCAATTGTGTCAGTAGCTGTAGGGTATTAGCTCGCAATGTATGATCGTGTCAATTGTGTCAGTAGCTGTAGGGTATTAGCTCGCAATGTATTATCGTGTCAATTGTGTCAGTAGCTGTAGGGTATTAGCTCGCAATGTATGATCGTGTCAATTGTGTCAGTAGCTGTAGGGTATTAGCTCGCAATGTATTATCGTGTCAATTGTGTCAGTAGCTGTAGGGTATTAGCTCGCAATGTATGATCGTGTCAATTGTGTCAGTAGCTGTAGGGTATTAGCTCGCAATGTATGATCGTGTCAATTGTGTCAGTAGCTGTAGGGTATTAGCTCGCAATGTATGATCGTGTCAATTGTGTCAGTAGCTGTAGGGTATTAGCTCGCAATGTATGATCGTGTCAATTGTGTCAGTAGCTGTAGGGTATTAGCTCGCAATGTATGATCGTGTCAATTGTGTCAGTAGCTGTAGGGTATTAGCTCGCAATGTATGATCGTGTCAATTGTGTCAGTAGCTGTAGGGTATTAGCTCGCAATGTATGATCGTGTCAATTGTGTCAGTAGCTGTAGGGTATTAGCTCGCAATGTATGATCGTGTCAATTGTGTCAGTAGCTGTAGGGTATTAGCTCGCAATGTATGATCGTGTCAATTGTGTCAGTAGCTGTAGGGTATTAGCTCGCAATGTATGATCGTGTCAATTGTGTCAGTAGCTGTAGGGTATTAGCTCGCAATGTATGATCGTGTCAATTGTGTCAGTAGCTGTAGGGTATTAGCTCGCAATGTATGATCGTGTCAATTGTGTCAGTAGCTGTAGGGTATTAGCTCGCAATGTATGATCGTGTCAATTGTGTCAGTAGCTGTAGGGTATTAGCTCGCAATGTATGATCGTGTCAATTGTGTCAGTAGCTGTAGGGTATTAGCTCGCAATGTATGATCGTGTCAATTGTGTCAGTAGCTGTAGGGTATTAGCTCGCAATGTATGATCGTGTCAATTGTGTCAGTAGCTGTAGGGTATTAGCTCGCAATGTATGATCGTGTCAATTGTGTCAGTAGCTGTAGGGTATTAGCTCGCAATGTATGATCGTGTCAATTGTGTCAGTAGCTGTAGGGTATTAGCTCGCAATGTATGATCGTGTCAATTGTGTCAGTAGCTGTAGGGTATTAGCTCGCAATGTATGATCGTGTCAATTGTGTCAGTAGTTGCCGACAATGCAAATTGGCTGTCAAAACGTTTCTGACATTTTTCTCTGACCCTCAGGTGTCGGTGATGTACCGGCAGTGTCAGGAGCTGGGGTCCCGCTGTCTGGCGGTCCGCTACGAGGACCTGGTCTTGGACCCGCCGCTCTGGGTCGGCCGGGTGTCCGAATTCCTCGGCCTGCCATCGGAGCCGGCGATGCTGTCGCCCTGGCTGGAGGTCGGACGCCAGGTGCGCCTCTCAGACACCGAGCGCAGCTCCGATCAGGTGCGCCAGCCGCTGTACCTGGCCAGCCTGGCGGCCTGGGCGCGTGGCATGTCGCCAGAGTTCGCCCTGGCCGCGCCCCGCCTGGCGCCAATGCTGGAGGGCCTCGGCTACGACACGGAGCGGCTGCCGCCCCGCTACGGCCGGCCCAACCCCGCCTACTGGCGCAACGCCTCCTACTATTAGTAGCAGCGGTGGCAAATGCTGGGGAGGTTGCGGAGGCTACTGGGTTCTGGAGTCTGGCGGCCTCTTGCCGCTCCTGTTGTCGCTGTGATTCGCTTATTATCTGCGTATGCTCTGCTTGATTCTGACGGTCACTGCAATGCTCTGCTACCTGAGCCACCTTATCTAGTCACAATTTCACTTGAAGCTCATTTTTTAACGCTTGTCCACACGCGAATTCTTTTTCGATTTAAAAATTTCTGGGCATCATTCGTTCACCGTTTTACCTTTTTGCTTTTTTGCTGCCAATCATATCTGATTAATATAGTATAATATCTTATCATTTCACTGGAACCTTTGTCATCGAATCTCATTTTAGTTTTAGATGACTTTGCTTTTGGCTTAATTTGCCAGCAATCACAGTTTGTGTTTGAAATTTGCTTTTTTCTCTCGCAGGTTTTTACCATTTGCCTTTTTGAGTTTTTATTGAAATACACGTAATTGGAAATGTCTGCATTGAAATAGTCAGTTTGATCTGCTTTGCGGGCCTGCGCCATCATATCGAGTGCGGCTTGATGCGAAATGCCCGCCACTGTTTGTCTCTGAATTGCTATTGACACTGCGGAGAGGGCGTTGTTGGTTATCATTATTAGTATTATTTATTATTATTTTTTTTGTTTTTGTTTTTGTTATTATAAACTATGTTGATTAATTACGATTTGAAAGAATGCCGATTCTCCCTCTCCGACTCGCGCTGCCCCAGTGAGAAAATAAGGATATTGTGTTAACTCTGCCTCTTAATGAGAGCGGATTATCAGAGGGACGGATTACCTGCCGAATCCCACAATTGGACCGGCAATGAGCGTGGCAAACCGTTTATCAAATACCTGCTCACTGAGAACAGTCCTCAAATACCATGGAGAAATTTCAAGCTGCAGTCGATTTTGAAGTCTTTGCGTAATACATGTAGGCTCTTTGACTTGGCTGCTTTCTGCAAAATGCACCCAATTGCAGAAACTCCCAACGTTTTAATGAATTTTTTTGTCTCGCAAGCCCCCGTCTTGAGTCATATCGGGACATGGATGTGCATGAGTTTGCGGGCGAAATCAGCCCGGATTAAATCGTGTATTTGAAAAAATATGCGCAGGTAGCAGCCTGGAAAATGCAGCAATTCTAAAGAACAACGAGGGATCCCGGATGCTCTCATATTGCGTCGCAAACAATGCTGCAACTTAAGGCCTTTGTAGCAGTAGCAGTTTTTCAGTTTATCCGCATCTGCAGTCGGCATAGCAGAAACCCTCTTTCTCTCTGCTTGAATCTCTAATGCTGATGACTGACCATGTATCGTATGAGCAAAGCCGTTTAAGTACGTCTAGATAAAGCCTCTGCTGTGTCCTACAGTATCTTTTCAAAACTTAAAATCAGCAATTTTGTGAAGCGACTCCGATCAAAGCGAACAGGCCAAATTTCTTGCATGTTGGAAGATCAGACGAGTTGCAATTGAGCGCTAAAAACTAAACAATCTTGCTAACGCGTTTCGAACCGTAACATGGCCTTCAAAATGTTTGTTTATAAATTCGAAGAGTTCCGACATGAATGTGGCATCAGTGGTCCATGATCCGACCAGTTGAAGCACTACGGAAATTTTGTTGTTTTGTGAGAATTTGACAGGAGGTAATCGCTAAAGTAGTAAAACTTTAGAGTATTACAGCATCGCATGCTGGCATAGTAAATTCAACAATGCGTTCACAATAACGATCCGAAACAGTTTGTACAGTAGCAAAGTTCCAGCTAGACTTCCTGATGTACATGTAGCTCAGTGGAATTCCTCACCAGAGGCCGCGAAATCCGCGCAGCTGTCCATGGCCTGCCTGACCTCCGCTTTGAGGGAGAAAGGTCGGAACATGTAGCCGGCCCCCGAGTAGAACTTGGACTGGAACTCAATCCTGTGAAGGGCAGGGTGCAAGGCAGTGAGCAGCCTATTCTCTGTAGAGTTCAGCCAAACTGAGCCACACACTACAGCCAGACCGCTGAGTTTGGCTGAGCTGGGTTCCCCTGTCGCTTGCGGTCATCTCACATGAGCTTTAATTAGGGCTCTCACAGGGGCTTCTGGGCGCTCACAGGGGCTTTTGACCGCTCACATGGGCTTTAGGGCGCTCACATGGACTTTAGGGCACTCACAAGGGCTTTGCATGGGGCGCTCACATGGATGGGCTTACATGGATGGGCTTTAGGGCTCTCACAGGGGCTTTGGGGCGCTCACATGGCCTTTAGGGCTCTCACATAAGCTTTAGGGCGGTCACATGGGCTTTATTTAGGGCTCTCACATGGGCTTTAGGGCGCTCACACGGGCTTTGGAGCTCTCACAGGGGCTTTCGGGCGCTCACAGGGGCTTTTGCAGGCGTTGCCGCAAGGCGACCCCGCAGCCAGCGAGGAGCCAATTGCAGTCACACTCCTGCAGATTACTTTAGCCGCACACCTATACGGAATGGCACTCGGCTACGTACGCAGGCACACACTCTCCGTGAATGAAGGGAATGTGGCTGCGAGCGGAATCGAACCCAAAGACTTTAGTGAAAGTCAGACGCAATGCAGCTCGCTAGAAGCCCCTCCACCAGACTCACCAGTGCAACCGCAGCGAGTGCAGCAGGGCCGTCATGCCCTCCATGCCAACCAGGATGCACACTGTGATGCAGGCCCACAGGCAGAAGCTGGCCGCCAGGGTAAGGCCACCCAGCAGCAGGGCGGCTGTGGGACTGGCAGCCAGCAGATCCGCCAGGCGGGTGGGCGGCATCAGCAGCATCGGCCACATGATCGCCGTCAGCTCTGCCGGCGGGTGAAGAGGACTTGAGAGATAAGTGCTTGAGGCGGAATCACAGGGCACGGCATGGCACAAACACAAACTCCAGTGCACATCATGGCATAAACACAAACTCCAGTGCACAGCATGGCATAAACACAAACTCCAGTGCACAGTATGGCATAAACACAAACTCCAGTGCACATCATGGCATAAACACAAACTCCAGTGCACAGCATGGCATAAACACAAACTCCAGTGCACAGTATGGCATAAACACAAACTCCAATGCACAGTATGGCATAAACACAAACTCCAGTGCACAGCATGGCATAAACACAAACTCCAGTGCACAGTATGGCATAAACACAAACTCCAGTGCACATCATGGCATAAACACAAACTCCAGTGCACAGTATGGCATAAACACAAACTCCAATGCACAGTATGGCATAAACACAAACTCCAGTGCACAGTATGGCATAGAAACAGAAGCTTTCCTGCTTCTATTTATTCCAAAGCTGTTAGTCTGGCAGCCGTCACCTCCGTGCGCAAGTCCGATGGCCCACAGTCGCAGGTAGGAGGCCGAATGCGACAGCGAGCTGAGCAAGAACTCAAAGCAGGCCAGGCAGTGCTCAAGCAGGTCGAACTGCTTCTCCCCGTGAGCACAGTCCAGCGGCTCCGGCTCGAGCTTCGGCAGCGACTTTCCTCGACTGCCGGAGTTGCTGGACGATGACAGGGGCGTCAGCGGCATCGCCGAGTCAGACTTGCCCCTGCCAATCTCCTCTTCTTCGCGGTCTCCGGGGACGTCGGTGGCTGCAGCCGTCAGTTTCTGTTCCGCCTTCGCCTTGGAGCTGCTACTGCCTCTACTGGTCAGCGCATGGTGGATCGGCAACCCGAAGATGGCGAGCAGAGCGCTGGCCGCTACGCCGGCTACAATGGCGTGCTCCACGTAGCGCTGCGGGCGGGCGGGCATTGGGTTGGGAGGGCTCGTGGCTTCTGAATGCAGACTGGTCGCTTAGAGTGACCGTGGGATCTGTGTACCCAAAAGACCATGATGGGGCTAGCATCCCCCCCATGGACCATGATGGGACCAGCATCCCCAATAGACCATGATGGGATCAGCATCCCCAATAGACCATGATGGGACCAGCATCCCCAATAGACCATGATGGGACCAGCATCCCCAATAGACCATGTGGGATCAGCATTCCTCAATAGACCATGATGGGATCAGCATCCCCAACAGACCATGATGGGACCAGCATCCCCAATAGACCATGTGGAATCAGCATTCCTCAATAGACCATGATGGGATCAGCATCCCCAACAGACCATGATGGGACCAGCATCCCCAATAGACCATGTGGAATCAGCATTCCTCAATAGACCATGATGGGATCAGCATCCCCAACAGACCATGATGGGACCAGCATCCCCAATAGACCATGTGGGATCAGCATCCCCAATAGACCATGATGGGACCAGCATCCCCAACAGACCATGATGGGACCAGCATCCCCAACAGACCATGATGGGATCAGCATCCCCAACAGACCATGATGGGATCAGCATCCCCAACAGACCATGATGGGATCAGCATCCTCAATAGACCATGATGGGACCAGCATCCCCAATAGACCATGATGGGATCAGCATCCCCAACAGACCATGATGGGATCAGCATCCCCAATAGACCATTATGGGATCAGCGTCCCCAATATTAGTGCAGAGCTCACCCACCTGTCCGGAATAGTAGGTGGCCAGGTAGCAAGGTGTCTCCGTGTACTCCAGGCGGTACATGGCGATCAGCATGGGCAGCAGGGCGGGAGCGCAGGCGGCATCGCGGGGCAGCACGGCCAGCCACTTGCGCAGGATGAGGGCCACGGGGTAGCCCGTCAGCAGGCAGTGGAAGGCCATCTTGGCGGAGCTGAACAGCCACACGCGGGCGGTCCGGCCAGCTCGGATGTCGTTGACGAGTTGGAGGGCGAGGCCGAGGCCCAAATGCAGGGTGCCGAAAATGATGCTCAGCTTCATGCGCGCGGAGTTGAGAAATTTCACCTGCAGTTGGGTCACGTGCTGAATATATAATAATTTTGTAGCGGCAGCCCTGCATATTTCTGGATTTTAAATTGTGAATCTTTTTGTAATTTTGCAGAAACTTCTGGCGATCCAGTCGACCTGCAGCCAGCGAAGAGGCGATTTCCGCTACGCCTTGTGCCTTGGCTCTCGTCAGCGAAAACCAGTACGTGAGCACCAAATGAACGTGGAATTTATCAGTGCACTATCTGAGCGCTACCCTTGTGCCACCCTAACCAAATCTAGCAATTTTTACACGGCGGGATTTAAAATACACAAAATCTCACCTGATTAGCCGCGCTGCCCCACATGCTGTCGGTTACCCAGCTCATCACGTGACCATCCTCCTTTGGTGCGAGCTGCAGCTGTGATATCGACCTATAAGGTTGTGCGAATAAGAAAATATTAATAGTCCGTCACTGTCAACGAAAAAGTCTCTGGAAGATTCCTCGTTCATAAGTGAGGTTGCCAGCACAGTCCCGCACCCACTCACTGGTTAACGAAAGTCCCATAGGTGAGGTTGCCAGCACAGTCCCGCACCCACTCACTGGTTAACGAAAGTCCCATAGGTGAGGTTGCCAGCACAGTCCCGCACCCACTCACTGGTTAACGAAAGTCCCATAGGTGAGGTTGCCAGCACAGTCCCGCACCCACTCACTGGTTAACGAAAGTCCCATAGGTGAGGTTGCCAGCACAGTCCCGCACCCACTCACTGGTTAACGAAAGTCCCATAGGTGAGGTTGCCCATGGAGAACTGTGAGTGTCGGCGCCAGCCGCCGGTCAGCCCGAAGCCGTCGTTGAGGACGGCGCCGCAGTACACCGCAAAAACGGCGCACATGAGAAGGAGGTGGCGCCCCGGCCGCAGCGGCGCCAGGCTGCGGGCCACGTCCGGGTGGAGGAAGCGTCCGGGCGGCAGGAACAGCGCCAGCGCCAGCGCCATGAGCAGCAAGCCGTGGCCCCAGTCAGCGAACATGATGGCAAACAGGAAGGGAAAGGTGACGGCGGTGAAGGGCGTAGGATCGATTTCCCAGTGGGCCGGCACCCCAAACTGGTAGGTGAGGTCCCGCACCGCGGCGGTCAGTTCGTGCCGCGGCATCCGTGTCGGCGGCCTGCGCCGGCTGTTCTCAACCAGGCGGACGGTGGCGTGCAGGCCGGAGGCCCTGCTGGACCCCACAGCCAGTGCCTGCCGCACCGAGTCCACGGCCTCGCGCGAGCACCAGACCTCGCCAACGTAGAACTGCTTGCCGTAGCCGCGGCTGAAGCCGTCCAGCGCCCGGTGCACCGCCTGCATGGCCGTCAGCTGCGCGAACCAGCGACGCCACTTCGTCCAACCATTCAGCGCCAGTCGCTTCCGGTGCTCCTCGCCCTCCAGGAACACCTGGCGCATCTCGCTTAGCCTCTCCTTTGTTTCCATTAAGTGGTTTCGGCGGTCCTCCTGGCTGATCGGCACCGAAAACACCTGTGCGCCCAGCATGCCGCAGAGACGTTCGGCCGTGCGACTCTGCGATTCCGACAGGGACACGATGAGGAACACGTTGTGTGGCTCCACGGGCTCGTCCCGCTGCGAGTTTGGGGGTGGAAGAGATGGATATCGGGTGGAAACCATTTGAGATCGGGTGGAAAACCACTGAGATCGGGTGGAAAACCACTGAGATCGGGTGGAGACCATTGAGATCGGGTGGAAACCATTTGAAATAAGATGGAAACCATTGAGATCGGGTGGAGACCATTGAAATCGGGTGGAAACCACTTGAGATCGGGTGAAAACCGTTGAGATCAGGCGGAAAGTCTTGAGATCGGGTGGAGGTGACGGAGAGTGTTCGCAAAATACAAGCGTATTGCTTTGTATGTGACACAGGATGGCAAACACAAAGAAAAGATAAGATAGGAACTTAATGATGTCTCAGAATGAGCCAGCAATTAGCAAAATGCTGACCAGGTCTCGCTGATCCCTGACCGGGATGTCCGTATACAGAGCTGTCAGATGGAATCGGCGCCACACGCCCAGGCGCAAACAGTGAGCCTTTGATGTGGGCACCACGCCGACTATGAATCTGAAATTTTAATGGCGTAGGGCCTGTAGTATCTGCATGGTAACTAGCCACCCCACACAGCTCCAGCCGGGCACTCACAACAGAGACCACACGTCACCCCACACAGCTCCAGCCGGGCACTCACGGATCTATGGCATTGCCCCCCCCCAACGCTACACAGCTCCAGCCAGGCCTCTACGGCATTGTCCCCCCCCCAACGCTACACAGCTCCAGCCAGGCCTCTACGGCATTGTCCCCCCCCCCAACGCTACACAGCTCCAGCCAGGCCTCTACGGCATTGTCCCCCCCCCCCAACGCTACACAGCTCCAGCCAGGCACTCACGGCAGAGTCCTGTCAGTGGATTCCGCACTCGTGTCCAGCTCAGTGGAGCTGCCTCCATGCAGAAGAATGCCAGCAGCCTCTTTGTCCGCCATTGCCGGTACCGACCTGGGGGTCGCGTCCCTCGAATTCGTCTGCGATCATGGTTAGCTTTACAAATTTGAAGGCACAAGCAAGAGCATCACATTTAAGTCTAGTATCCACTTACAGCCCAGAATACATTGTCCAGACAGTCCAGAATGTTCACCAAGTGCACCAGTCTGACGTACTCTGAGTTCATGTCGGCCTCAAGTTTGGCGAGCTCCGTCAGGTCTTTGTGCAGGCTACAGATGCTGGCCTAGGGGGTCAATTAGTTGTAATGGTTTCTAGTCATAGATGGGGGCTGTGGCCGTGGGCACCAAGGTAAAATATTATCACACAGAAAGAGACAATTCTGCCCGTCGACTCCCCGAGCAGTGCAAGTGCGCAGTACACATGCATGAATGAATGCACTCAAGCAGGCTCCTGACAATTTTAATGCGCTTTTGGTGTTCGCCCTTTTGGGCATCAGTTGCGAACGCTGCACTTCAAGAATGGCCAAGTCAGGCACAACAGGAGCTTTGCACCAAAACACATGCTGCCTCCTACCTCAAGGTCGAACAACATCTTGGGTTTCAGCGTGGCAGCCAACGAGTCGATCTCAGACTCGTCCGGCCGCCAGTCGCTGCCGCAGTGCAAGCGGATGAACTCCCCGTAGGCGGTCAGGTGACTCCGCACGGAACCCAGCGTCATCAGTAGGTCTCGGCAGTGCTTGGATGGCCCCGAGATCGAACTCACGACTATCGGGGTGGAGCGGGAGCCGTCGCTGCCGATGTGAACGGGTGCGTCCAAGTTTCCCAGGGCCACCAGGCACTCGAAGGCCACTTCGGCCGGAACGAGGAGCTCACACAGGACGAGCGATTCAGGAAACAGAAAGGACTCTGAATCTCCAGACATTCTCTTATGAAGCAGAATTCTAGAATCTAGCCGGTTTTGTGGACGTGGAGTTCAAATATAGCCTACTTTATTAAATTCCATGAAGGGAACTCCAGGTCACAAGCGTAAGTTACACGCAACTTTTCCCGCCTTCTTCCCGCTTTGCATTCCCTGAGCGTACGAGTATTCGGTAACTTTAGTCTATGGCCCAACTGGCTCAGATTCAATAAGGGTTGCAGCTTGGCCATAGACAGCAGTAAAACTCACTTCCATGCTTCCCCAGTGCTACACTCATTTCAGTATTCTTTCATCATTTGTGTCATTCCTTCCTCCATGGCTCGGAGCCGGAGCTGGAGCTGGAGCCTATGTGGCTTATTGCAGCTTGTATTTAACCTTCAACAGTCAGTGCGTTCAGTGGCCCGCAGTGCATCCTGCTCTTTCGAACAGCAATCGCATAGAACTTGCTTGCCAGTATGCGCAGCGAACTGACTAGCAAAGTACTGCACGACTGTCGTTCCGCAAGCCAGAGGCCAGCGTTCTATATAGTTATTGGGTGATGGCTGAGGAACTGGGTGTGGGCCTGCGTTCCGTCCCTGGGTGTGCGCCTCACCCCCCCCCCCCCCCCCAGCTGTCGTCCAAAGCGCTGCCTATCCCTTTGTAGCCGGGAATTTCTGGAAAAAGAACCCGAACACCCTCCGCTAAAAGTGGGGGAACGCAGGGTGAAATAAGGTGGAAGGATGGAGCTTCCAGCTGCCCTTTCTGCCAGTCAATGCAGAGATTTTCGACCTAGGGCTGGGGGAACATCAGCTGGGCGACGTGATGCAAAGTTCTTCGCGGTCCATCCCCAGCCTCCCCTTCCTACATCATCGATCCGCTTTCCAAATTTCCGTTGCCTTCCGGTCCCGCACCCTCAAAGCGGCTGAACCCAGCCAGGGCTCGAGTCCCAACCAGAATCGGCAAGCTTCTGCGGAGTTCTCTCCTTTACCTGTTGAACGCAGGGTTCAGCGTTTCGTACAAGACGCTTGATCAGCGGTGACTCAGCTTGCTTTGTCAGCGAGCCTCGGGCAGCTGCAGAATCTGCAACAATGAGGCATCAACTGCGCAGCATCCTGATAATTCTCATGATGCTGCTACCCACAGCTGTTCTTTCAGTTGGTGAGGCCGCTGAAAACCAATTGTCTTCCTTAGAAGTCTCTCCTGCTGCTGTGACTGCTTCTCAGCTCTCTTACCCGCCAGCTCTCCGCCCCTGTTCCCTCTGCTGATCTCCGAGTTCCACCATTTGATCTTGTCATTAAAGCCAAATCTAATTCCTGAGATTTGCCGCATGTAGCTCGAAGATAATCGATAGCAGCATCAAGCACCGTTTAAATGCAGCCACCTCCATCTCATCGCAGCCGTGGAGCCGCCGACCCAAACCCGCGTCCGCCGCCAGGCCGGTTCCGTAGTGGCCGGTCCAGCCGGCCCGCCAGGACCTCGAGGTGACCCCGGGCCGCCAGGCCAGCCAGGACCTGCCGGACGGCCTGGTCAGCCGGGCAGCCCCGGGCCGCACGGGCTACCGGGCGACAAGGGCGACACCGGACCTCCGGGGGAGAAGGGCGACGTGGGGCCTCAGGGCGACGCCGGGCCGCGCGGTCCAAAAGGCGACAGGGGCCGCGACGGCGACAAAGGATTCAGCGGCTCGCCGGGATCGCGGGGTCCAGAGGGGCCAGCGGGAGAGAAGGGCGAGAAGGGATTCAAGTAAGTCGCCCAATACTTCTACTTTCTTGAAAGGGTTTTGGCGAGATAATCGGGGCCAGAAGTCTCTACTTCCATTTATGAGTCAGTAGCGAAACTTCGATGGTTCCAATTAAAACACATGCTGATGCGAATTCTTAATCCTATGCTGAGCCTTGGGTGACACAAAAGTGTCAAGCAGTTTTGCCTGCATGGGCTCAATTGAATCTCTCGTTCGATCGGTCTTTTCGGCGCTAATTCCGATGTATTCCACTACTCTACACTATTACTTCACTAATAGCTATATAACCCTAAAACTTCCCTTTACCCCAGAGGTGAAATCGGAAATCCGGGTTCAGGCGGCCCCGACGGCGCTCCGGGCGAGCGCGGTTTGCGCGGCGCCCCGGGTGATCCTGGCGCCAAGGGTCAGTTGGGCGAGCCGGGAGACGCAGGCCGGTCGGGCGACCGCGGCGCCGAGGGCCCAACAGGCCCGCCGGGCCCGCGTGGATTTGACGGCTCACCCGGATTCCCGGGCCTGCACGGACACAAAGGCGAACCGGGTGAGACCGGCTTTCCCGGACGAGATGGACCAGCCGGTGCACCCGGACTGCCCGGACAGCCCGGCGAGCGCGGCGTAGCGGGACAGGCCGGTGCCGCGGGCGCGGCTGGTCAAAGGGGTGACAAAGGCAGCAAAGGCAAGGTGGGGCCCGCGGGGCCGACCGGACTTGTCGGCCCGGTGGGCAGCCCGGGCGGCCCGGGCGGCCCCGGACCGCGCGGCTACCCGGGCGTGCCGGGTCCAACCGGAGGCGCGGGGGCGCCAGGCCAGCCGGGAACTCCCGGAGCCGCCGGCGCTAAAGGCGAGCGAGGAGACAAAGGCGACAAGGGCTCTAAGGTTCGAAAATGCTTTTCAGTGTCGATGATTTACAATAGCCCCGGGGGTTCCTGAAATTCAACTTTGCAGACAACCTACGTCACAGCATTCTCAGACCATCCACAGTCACAGAACTTACTGGTAAAACATGGCTATCCAGCATCTCCGACCGCATTATTCCGCCCAGGGTCGGGACGGTTCGTCGGGCGCGCGTGGGTCCCGCGGCGATGACGGCCCGCCAGGCATTTCCGGCCAGCCCGGCCTTCGAGGTCCCGACGGCTCCGCCGGCATCCGCGGTGCACCCGGGGCAACTGGACCGAAGGGCGAGCGTGGCTCCCCGGGCCGTTCGGCAAGCCGGGCTCTGAGGGTCTCCCTGGCTCCATGGGGCCACCGGGACTGGCCGGTGAGCCGGGGACGGACGGCGCTCCCGGGCCACAGGGCGAGCGCGGCGAGCAGGGCGTCGAAGGCAAGCCAGGCGAGCGTGGCAGTCCCGGCCTGCAGGGGCCGCAGGGTCCGCAAGGTCAGACCGGACCGGAAGGCGTATCGGGCGAGACCGGAGCTGTGGGCAGGCCAGGCGAGCCGGGAAAGCAGGGAGCTGCGGGCTCCCCCGGCGAGTCCGGACCACCCGGACCTCACGGGCCGAACGGGCCGCCTGGGCCCGCAGGCAAGCGCGGCGATCCGGGCCCACCAGGTCCGGAGGGCCGGCCCGGCCTGACGGGGCCCGCTGGACCGATGGGCGGCCGCGGAGTGGCGGGTCCGGCGGGATCGCAGGGGCCGCAGGGACTGGCTGGCGACCCCGGGCCGAAGGGCGAGCAAGGAATCGCAGGTGGCCTCGGACCGAAGGGCGAGCAGGGCGACAAAGGGCCTGCAGGAGCGACCGGACAGCAGGGCGACAAGGGAGACCAAGGACCGCCCGGAAGCACCGGGGCTGAGGGCAAGGAGGGAGCGCCTGGCAGAACGGTGCGTCGTCGCATGTCGTGGGCCTCTTGATTTGAAATGGAGATGTGCGCTCTGCTAAAGAATGTGTTTGAAAGTGGCAAGGAAAACCGGGAAAAATAGAAATAGGGACTGTTGAGTCAGATAAGACAGATACGACTGACGTGCCGGGCTGAGAAAGTGACCAGGGCCCGATTCCGGTTGCAGGGGCCTACCGGACCTGTCGGACTTCCCGGAGCCAAGGGCTCTCCTGGCGCTGCAGGTGAACGAGGCGACAAGGGCATCAAAGGAGCGCAAGGCGAAGACGGCGAGAAGGCGAGTGCTAATTTTTTGTTAATCTGGTTAAAACAACTTCTTGCATTAAAGTGCAAATTTTCGCAATGAATATCGCACGAATGGAGCAAATAACCGCAACTCTAGTAGACTACTAAATAACCACCAACAAAACAGGGAGATCGCGGCACTCCAGGCCAGGACTTCCGGGTACCCTCGACCACGCGGTTCCGCCGTCAGGCCACAGGGCAGGCCCTCCACCTCGTGGGCCACCAGGCGACCCGGGACCCCGAGGACCACCAGGCCGCGACGGCAAAGATGGAGCCCGTGGCAAGGACGGCGAGCCGGGACCACCAGGTCAGCCGGGGCCGCAGGGCCCGGACGGCTCTCAGGGCCCGATGGGCCTCAAGGGCGAGCCGGGAGACCCCGGCACCGGAGGAGACGCGGGACCTGACGGAGCGACTGGCAGCCCCGGTAGCCCCGGAGCGCAAGGCGAACGTGGACCGCAAGGCGCCAAGGGAAAGCCCGGCAAAGACGGCGCCCCCGGTCTCGCTGGCGCGGCTGGTGAACGCGGCCCAGTTGGTGAGCGAGGCTTCCCCGGTGCGGCAGGCAGCCCCGGCTCGCCAGGCCGCCAAGGGCCACCGGGCAAGCAGGGCGCCGTGGGCGAGCCCGGATCGAAAGGCCGCGATGGAGCCACGGGGCCGCGGGGTGACCAGGGCGAGCGCGGCACGCCGGGACCAAAAGGCGATCCGGGCAAGGCGGGCGACACCGGCGCCCCCGGACCGGTCGGTCTCATGGGCCGCCGAGGCACCACTGGCAGCCCTGGCGAGCCCGGGCCGCAGGGCACCAAGGGCGAGGCGGGTCCCGTGGGCGAACGCGGCCAACCCGGCGGAAACGGCGACAGTGGTGCAAAGGGCGAGAAGGGCGAGCCGGTGAGGCGATAGAAACGTTTTACTCTCCCAGCACCAGACAGACTCAGCAAACCGAACTGCAATCCAATTGCAGGGTCCACAAGGCCAAGCTGGACTGCGGGGCTACCAGGGCCTGACCGGCGATCGTGGCCTCCAAGGAGTTTCGGGCGACAAGGGCGACAAGGGACCCGAGGGTCCTGATGGTCCTCCAGGCAGCCAGGGTCCGACAGGACAGCTGGGATCGCCCGGGCCTGCGGGCGCGCCGGGAGAGAAAGGCCAGGCGGGACACGAGGGCCTGCCGGGCCAGCTGGGCGACAAGGGGCCGGACGGGCCGAAGGGAGAAAAGGGCGACCAGGGTGCCATAGGCCAGCAGGGACCGAAGGGCAGCGCCGGCGACAAGGGCGACCCGGGAGCGACGGGGTTCCCCGGCCCGGCGGGAGTGGCCGGCATCAAGGGCCACAAGGGAGAGCAGGGACCTCGTGGAAAACGCGGCGACCCCGGCGCCACGGGGCCGGCTGGCAATGCGGGACCGACGGGTCCTGTGGGGCCGCCGGTCCGCCAGGGTACCCAGGCAGCCCAGGACCGGCCGGAGAGCGTGGCGAGACTGGCTTTCTGGGCGCGGCTGGTGAAGTGGGACCGCCTGGGCCGCCAGGACCCATCCGGGTGGTCCAGGTGGGCGGTGGAGGCCAGATGGCAGCGGACCAGGCACCCGACGCGCGATTCGGAAGCGAGGTGAGTTTGGAGGCCTTGGCCCTGCGCGGGTTACTGAAGCCATCCCGATGAGGTGTCGCCAGTTTGGCATGCCACTCTACGCGGGCTTTACGGTGCGGTGCGTCCATCCAGCTTCCGACCACATCCACCCCTGACCCCATCAGCCACTGACCCCATCCACCCCTGACCCCATCCACCCCTGTCATCCCCATCAGCCCCTGACCCCATCAGCCGCTGACCCCATCAGTCGCTGACCCCATGCATTTGGCCGACCCCATCAGCCGCTGAGCATGCATTCGGCCCTCATCTGTCCATCCATCCGGCCTATCCACTCGCCTGGCCCTTAATCTCTACCACCCATCCTCCCGCCTCTCACCCATCCTCCAATCCACTCGTTCAACCCCGCAGGCAATCGGGGAACCGGATGGAAGCCGAGGGAAGCCCGCACTCACCTGCCGGCACCTGTTCGAGAGCCAGCCCAGCCTTCCAGACGGTGAGCCGGTGCCAAAAACATTTGATGACTATCCAATATCTACTAGAAAGTAAGTCAGACCAGCTAGATAGTCAGGTCAGAACAGCTAGATAGTCAGGTCAGACCAGCTAGATATTCAGGTCAGACCAGCTAGATAGTCAGGTCAGACCAGCTAGATAGTCAGGTCAGACCAGCTAGATATTCAGGTCAGACCAGCTAGATATTCAGACCAGCCAGAGACCAGCTAGATAGTCAGGTCAGACCAGCTAGATAGTTAGGTTGAAGAGTTTAAGAGTGGTGATCAGTCACTCAAAAACTCCCACTTCTAGACACTGGGGAACAAGTGCCTAGGTATTTACCAGTTCAAATAACTTACTGCGGCGGATCCTCTTGTGGTTGGTAGACTTCTGGTTCTTGTGGTGTGTGTGACTCTAACTTGGCTGAGCAGTAGTGACGGCCGATTTGGAGTAGTCTTCTTGAGTCCTTGACTTTTATCTGTGGGTCGACCAAACGAGAGCGAATCAGAACTTCTTAACGGTCCTCGAGCTCGGAATTCACAATAGAACGTGCACGTGCGCCCTTATGAACAATTTAATTCTCTAACTGTCTGTGATAGGTCCTCCTGAAGGGCGTCTTCTTCGTTACGTCCGAAACGTAACGGATAACTCAATTAACTCAATAAATAAATCTTCTAGGAATATCCTAGGAAACAAGGAGGCCTTTCTCAAATGTATCGACAATGAACTGCTCTCGTATAACTCAATTATCCAACTTATTAGCGCTAGTAACAAATAACTAAATCGGGTAAACGCTTACCAATTGGACAGGTGTGGTCCCTCAGAGATTGGTCTTCTTGTTTCTTCAGAGTCTTCTTAGAGACCGCTCTGAGTCTGAATTTTTACTCAAATTTTCACTTATATTTATAGCAAAATTTTGGAGAAAAACCGGTTTGGGATTGGGTATTTACTTAGGTCAAAAATGTTTGATTAAGCTGTCATGCATGTTTGAGCATTACCATATATGGGGTTAAGCAAATACAGCTGTTGGAACCCGGTTCCTTGATCAAACAATGTAGGGTTCTAAATCATTCTGTTTGCGCGTGATTCCTAAAAATAGATATGACTCATTCTAGAATAAATTGACTTTGCTAGAATATTACTTTAAGTAGAGCATTACGGTATGGTTTAATAACTCTCTACAAGGTCAGACCAGCTAGATAGTCAGGTCAGACCAGCTAGATAGTCAGGTCAGACCAGCTAGATATTCAGGTCAGACCAGCTAGATAGTCAGGTCAGACCAGCTAGATAGTCAGGTCAGACCAGCTAGATAGTCAGGTCAGGCCTCCAAACGCTCCGCAGGCACCTACTGGATCGACCCTAACGGAGGTCGAGTATCGGATGCTGTCCGGGCGCGCTGCGTGCGCTCTCGCAAGCAGACTTGCGTTTCGGCCAGGCCGGTGTCCGGGCGGCGGCAGTGGCTGGCCAGGCGCACCGATCGGCACAGCTGGTTCTCCGATACCAACAAAGAGGTGGGTGTCGGGCTCGACTTTTATTTTAAACTGTGCTTTCGAGATTATGAGATTTGTAGAATGAGCAATGAGTTATTTATTGTCTAAAAATCCTTATTTTTGCATACCTATTTCTATCCAACATTTAAGCCCAAATATATAATTACTCGTATATAACTAACGTTTTTAGTTGGGCTATAAGTCGAGTTGGCTAAGCATATACCGGATACCCCCACGCTAAGAGCCCCGGCCCCACACTGCTCACAATCGAGAGCCTCTGCCCCACACTGCTCACAACCGAGAGCCTCTGCCCCACACTGATCACAATCGAGAGCCTCTGCCCCACACGGCTCACAATCGAGAGCCTCTGCCCCACACTGATCACAATCGAGAGCTCGGGCCCCACACTGATCACAATCGAGAGCTCGGGCCCCACACTGCTCACAATCGAGAGCCCCGGCCCCACACTGCTCACAATCGAGAGCCTCTGCACCACACTGCTCACAATCGAGAGCCTCTGCCCCACACTGATCACAATCGAGAACTCGGGCCCCACACTGATCACAATCGAGAACTCGGGCCCCACACTGATCACAATCGAGAGCTCGGCCCCACACTGATCACAATCGAGAGCTCGGGCCCCACACTGCTCACAATCGAGAGCTCCCGGCCCCGCCGCTCCGCAGTTCGGCTACTCGGTGGAGGGCAGCCAGTTGCAGGCGCTGCAGCTGTGGTCGGTGCGCGCCAGTCAGCAGCTGACGATCACCTGCAGCGGAATGCCGGTGGTTTCAGGCGTGGCCAACCCCGTCCGCTTCTTCACGGACTCGGGGCGGGTGCTGAGCCGCTTTAACAGAAAGCTGGGCTACTCGGTGGTGCAGGACGACTGCCGCTACGGCAAGAGCAGCTGGGCGGAGACCACCGTGGCCTTCAACACGCGACCGGCGCGACTGCCCATCCGCGACCTCGGCCTTGTCAGCGCCTCCGAATTCGGCATCGAGCTGGGCGACGCCTGCTTTTACTAAGGGGCGCCAGACCCGCACAGACTTCTTATGAGCATGTGTTGCGACTAGTAATCAAATAGAATTTATCATGACTCCAAGTTTTTTCACTGTTTATTGTAGCAGTTTTAATCACAAGGCATTGGTCTACATAACAAAGTATATATACGATTAAATCTAGGTCTTATCAATTATTAAACTACCATCTGCCATAGTTGTCAAAACTACCTGTTTTCCTGGATTGATTCTAGTGGGACAAGCAAAACTTATTGGTTGCTCCTCGCTGCACTAATGACGGGTGCTCCTCGCTGCACTAATGACGGGTGCTCCTCGCTGCACTAATGACGGGTGCTCCTCGCTGCACTAATTATGACGGGTGCTCCTCGCTGCACTATTGACGGGTGCTCCTCGCTGCACTAATTATGACGGGTGCTCCTCGCTGCACTAATTATGACGGGTGCTCCTCGCTGCACTAATGACGGGTGCTCCTCGCTGCACTAATGACGGGTGCTCCTCGCTGCACTAATGACGGGTGCTCCTCGCTGCACTAATTATGACGGGTGCTCCTCGCTGCACTAATTATGACGGGTGCTCCTCGCTGCACTAATGACGGGTGCTCCTCGCTGCACTAATGACGGGTGCTCCTCGCTGCACTAATGACGGGTGCTCCTCGCTGCACTAATGACGGGTGCTCCTCACTGCACTAATGACGGGTGCTCCTCGCTGCACTAATTATGACGGGTGCTCCTCGCTGCACTAATGACGGGTGCTCCTCGCTGCACTAATGACGGGTGCTCCTCGCTGCACTAATGACGGGTGCTCCTCGCTGCACTAATGACGGGTGCTCCTCGCTGCACTAATGACGGGTGCTCCTCGCTGCACTAATTATGACGGGTGCTCCTCGCTGCACTAATGACGGGTGCTCCTCGCTGCACTAATGACGGGTGCTCCTCGCTGCACTAATGACGGGTGCTCCTCGCTGCACTAATGACGGGTGCTCCTCGCTGCACTAATGACGGGTGCTCCTCGCTGCACTAATGACGGGTGCTCCTCGCTGCACTAATGACGGGTGCTCCTCGCTGCACTAATGACGGGTGCTCCTCGCTGCACTAATGACGGGTGCTCCTCGCTGCACTAATGACGGGTGCTCCTCGCTGCACTAATTATGACGGGTGATCCTCGCTGCACTAATGACGGGTGCTCCTCGCTGCACTAATTATGACGGGTGATCCTCGCTGCACTAATGACGGGTGCTCCTCGCTGCACTAATTATGACGGTGATCCTCGCTGCACTAATGACGGGTGCTCCTCGCTGCACTAATTATGACGGGTGATCCTCGCTGCACTAATGACGGGTGCTCCTCGCTGCACTAATTATGACGGGTGCTCCTCGCTGCACTAATGACGGGTGCTCCTCGCTGCACTAATGACGGGTGCTCCTCACTGCACAGGCAGAAGCAGCTTTATTAAAATTTGAGAATTCCGCAAAGCTTTACGCTCGTAATGGCAGAAAACCATTTTCAGTTTGAGTTGGATTTACGTAAAAAGCGCATCGATGGATCACTACTGGATTGATGAAATATTGCTTAAGCATAACTTTGTCTTTGCTTGAAAATCAATGGAGCCTTAATTTGTTGTTCTGAACAAAATGACGGGTGCTCCTCGCTGCACTAATGACGGGTGCTCCTCGCTGCACTAATGACGGGTGCTCCTCGCTGCACTAATGACGGGTGCTCCTCGCTGCACTAATGACGGGTGCTCCTCGCTGCACTAATTATGACGGGTGCTCCTCGCTGCACTAATGACGGGTGCTCCTCGCTGCACTAATTATGACGGGTGCTCCTCGCTGCACTAATGACGGGTGCTCCTCGCTGCACTAATTATGACGGGTGCTCCTCGCTGCACTAATGACGGGTGCTCCTCGCTGCACTAATTATAGACGGGTGCTCCTCGCTGCACTAATGACGGGTGCTCCTCGCTGCACTAATGACGGGTGCTCCTCGCTGCACTAATGACGGGTGCTCCTCGCTGCACTAATTATGACGGGTGCTCCTCGCTGCACTAATGACGGGTGCTCCTCGCTGCACTAATGACGGGTGCTCCTCGCTGCACTAATGACGGGTGCTCCTCGCTGCACTAATGACGGGTGCTCCTCGCTGCACTAATGACGGGTGCTCCTCGCTGCACTAATTATGACGGGTGCTCCTCGCTGCACTAATGACGGGTGCTCCTCGCTGCACTAATGACGGGTGCTCCTCGCTGCACTAATGACGGGTGCTCCTCGCTGCACTAATGACGGGTGCTCCTCGCTGCACTAATGACGGGTGCTCCTCGCTGCACTAATGACGGCCATTCGGACTCAATACAGCGACAGCACAACCCTGTGTTTGTCAGGTACGAGTTCCGGCACTGCACGCAGCAAACTGGCGAGTCACTGAACGCCTGGACCCAGCGCCACGTCAGCAGCAGCGAGGGGTGCGAAGTTCGGTCGCAGCGCGACTTGCTCATCCGAGACCAAATAGTGGCCGGCTGCAGATCCGCCAGCTCCGGCGGACACTCCTGCAAAACTCGCAACATCAGCCTCGAGGACGCACTGCAGCAAGCAAGAGCCTTCGAGGCGGCGAACTTCAGTCAGCAGCCATCGAAGCGCGGAACAACGAGACGATAAACTCGATCTAGCGAAAGCGCCACGGCCAGGAGCCTCAACGATAAACTCGATCCAGCGAAAGCGCCACGGCCAGGAGCCTCAACGATAA
>NIVC01004478.1:59989-92489 GCA_002269645.1 Macrostomum lignano
ATATTTACTATATCAAATATGATATGAACAATTCTATTATGCAAAATATACTCTGTTCAAGACTCTAGATATGGGTAACCGCGCGAAGCAACTATGGCTTCATTTAAATTCTATAATGCCTCGCCATCTAGAAAGCATATTTTCGCATAAAGCCCGCATACTTTCTAACGGCCCTCTCTTGGCTTTGCTTATCTCTTACAGCCAGCTGTCAGACAGTGCGGCGGCATGATGGCCGGCGCCAAGTTTAAAGCAGCCAGCAGCCACTCCGGATCGCCAGCAATCCTATTAGGCATCTATAATAACTCTGCTACTAATAGTAATAGTGGTAAGGCGCTGGCATCTAGCATTAACTGTCAGGAGGCTTGGCCAGAGCCAGCGCTGCCCCAGCCTGTTGTGCTGCGCAGTGTCAGACATCGGAAGGGCGACTCTCGCGACACTCGCAGGAGAACGCTTTGCGGCGGCGAGCTCTGTCGACTATTGCCGTCAATTGACGAGTCGGCTTCCGTTTCTTCAATGTCTTCGTCTTCTTCTTCCGCCGATGTTGCTGCTTCTGCTTCTTCTGTTTCAGTTTCTTCTCCGTCGCTGCAACAGCGGCGTCGTAAACAGAACCAGCAGCCGATTGAACAACAGCGACTTCGTCGGTTGAGTCTTCCAGCACTTGGCCTGCTTGACAGCGTCCCGGAAGTGCCGGAAATACCGCCGGAAATGCCGTCGACTCAAGCGCAACAGCAACAGCTGCTTCTGTTGCAGAAGAAGACAAAAACACCGCCAGCTCAGCGTCGGTTGACTCCTCCTAGCGATCGAATGGGCGTCGGGTGTTGTTGCTATGCCCGATTCCGGAGGCCGACTCTGCGACTGGTGCTGGTGGTGGCAGCGGCGGCGCTGCAACGGCGTCCTCGCCAGCACCCGCTTCTCCGCCTGTCTGAATGCCAGCGTCCAAGCAATATGCATGCCTATAGGCTTCGGACCGCCCCGCTTGATCTTTTTTCCTTAGCTTTGCCCTCTAGTCTGTCATGTATTGTCATTCGTTTTTTAGGGCTGCAACTCGGTTCATTTTATTTGAAGTGCTTTGCAATGGTGCGAGTGTCGAGAAATGCAAAATTTCTCAAAATATTAGTCCTCATATCTCACAACAATATTGAATCTCTCGCCTTGATTGAAAGAATCGCCCTTGAATCCCCCAGAATTACCCTCGAAGCTCCCAGAATCGCCCTCGAAGCCCTCAGATTCGCCCTCGAATTCCCCAGAATCGCCCTCACCCCCACCCCTTCCCAGAATCGCCCTCACCCCCACCCCTTCCCAGAATCGCCCTCACCCCCACCCCTTCCCAGAATCGCCCTCACCCCCACCCCTTCCCAGAATCGCCCTCAACCCCCCCTTCCCAGAATCGCCCTCAACCCCCCCCCTCCCAGAATCGCCCTCGAATCCCTCAGAATCGCCCTCGAATTCCCCAGAATCGCCCTCACCCCAGAATATCGCCCTCTTATCCCCCAGAATCGCCCTCGAATCCCTCAGAATCGCCCTCGAATTCCCCAGAATCGCCCTCACCCCCAGAATATCGCCCTCTTATCCCCCAGAATCGCCCTCGAATCCCCCAGAATCGCCCTCACATCCCCAGAATCGCCCTCAAATCCCCCAGAATCGCCCTCACCCCCAGAATCGCCCTCGAATCCCCCAGAATCGCCCTCACATCCCCCAGAATCTCCCTCACCCCCCCTGAATCGCCCTCACCCCCCCCCAGAATCGCCCTCACCCCCCCCCAGAATCGCCCTCACCCCCCCCAGAATCGCCCTCACCCCCCCCAGAATCGCCCTCGAATCCCCAGAATCGCCCTCACATCCCCAGAATCGCCCTCACCCCCCCAGAATCGCCCTCACCCCTAGAATCGCCCTCACCCCCCCCCTAGAATCGCCCTCACCCCCCCCAGAATCGCCCTCACCCCCCAGAATCGCCCTCACCCCCCCAGAATCGCCCTCACATCCCCCAGAATCAACTCTGAATTCTTCCAAAGATGTCCTAATAAGAGACAGACTGTCAGTTACCATAGACGATTGCGACACTTTACAATTAAACGATACATGAATGTATAAGTTATTGGCCTAATTTGATTCATTCAAGAATTAATTAGTCTATGGTCGCAATCCCCATTCCAGCCTCACACCGAATGTCGCAATGGTAGAATAACTCCGGCATTAAATGTCTATGGTACAATGCCTATAATAATAGCATTGCTTTTCTGGCCCTGACGCCATTAAAGGCGAGGTTATCATTGTCATATTCCACACAATCTATAGTTTCTCATTAAAATATTCCATTCTAGATTAAACAACGTGAACTTTTACATCGAATAAAGTAACGCAACTATATTTTTCAATAGTTTTACTATTTGTGAATTGTGATAATAGTTTTGGTCAGTCGCTTATAAAGCATGTCTCGATATTCAAGTAAGTGTCTTGAATGAATTTCTAAACTTGTATTTCGAATGTGTTTACTTAAATATTTTTCTTCTTAACTGCACTGCTGCACTCTATGATAAGGTTTATTTATGCGCATATATTACTTAAATATAAGTAGCCAGATGAGCTCAGTTAGATTAGCATGCGTAAATCTTATTATAATGCTGAAAGTAAAATATCTGTCATATTTCCTTTGCTTTGTGCTTTTTGTTTCACTATGAGAATCGTTTTGAATTTTTAAATAATTAAAAGCATGTTTAAAAATGTTGAATCTATTATCATATACTAGTTATGCCCACATCATAAACACATTATCTACTACCTGAATAAGGTAAGTCTTTCCACGCATCGCGTGCATTCTAATCATTGAGCGAATTTAACCTTTAAGGCTATCCAATTAATATGCGTACTAATATTCTGCTATTTATTTATCGTGTTATGGTTTGTGTTATGTCTTTTACTATCAGTTTACTGTCATAATCGGTCAGCCTTCTTTTGTTCTTAAACACTACTTAAAGTAGCTTTTGCAGATTTTGTTCAAAAACAATGTTTTTTCATAGTAGATTGGCAACCATGAGTAAAGTATTTGTAATTTTAATGCTTGTCGTATTAAAAGAAGTATTTAAACGGATCTTGAATTTCTGATCAAATTATTTTTAAGAATCTTACTTTATGACCTTTATGACTCTTACTTTAAGACCAGATTAACAAAGCAATTGCTACCCAATCGAAATGAACTTGCTCCCAATGTATTATCCGTTGACCAACCTCACTCCACTCCCAATGTACATCCATACACAACCAACCTCGCTCCACTCCCTATGTACATCCATCCACCAACCTCACCCCACTCCCTATGTACATTTATCCACCAACCTCGCTCCACTCCCTATGTACATCCATCCACCAACCTCACCCCATTCCCTATGTACATCCATCCACCAACCTCACCGCATTCCCTATGTACATCCATTCACCAACCTCACCCCATTCCCTATGTACATCCATCTACCAACCTCACTCCAATCCTAATGTACATCCATCTACCAACCTCACTCCAATCCTAATGTACATCCATCGACCAACCTCACTCCAATCCCAATGTACATCAATCGACCAACCTTACTCCACTTACAATGTGCATCCATCGTCCAACCTCACTTCACTTCCAATGTACATCCTCCGACTAACGTCACTCCACTCACAATGTACATCCATCAACCAAACCTGCTATATATGCAAGCTTTGTCTGCATTCTGTTTACTACTTTTCCCTCCCAAGCTTTTGTATCCGTTCACCTGTTGCATTAAAATATATAATTACAAATGAAAATAGTTGCTTAGAGAACTACGAAAATATTATTTTGCTACTTGTAGTAGAGTAGGGAGAATGCCAGCTAAGATGTGGTGTACTATATCTAATCTATGCTGCTGCTTAGTTTTAAATATATACATGTATTGTTTATACGGGCCTGTATTTCTGCATCTGCTTGAATTGTACCTGATCCACAAGTATATTTATTGCATTGCACCTTTTAATTTCTGCTTTATCGCTCATTGCGAGTGTTTTCTTTTTTCTACACTATGTGTGTAATTTCTTTTGTCCTTGAGTTTTGAAATAACCGCCATGCAAACGTATGCGAACCATTTATATTTATGAAATATAATAATGTATATGGTTTGCTTGTTTTACTCAAGAATCAAATTATACCTTGGTTTATTATTTAATGTATATTGATCGAATTCTTACATCGACGCGATGATGACCTTTGAGATCAAATATATATTTTCTTGCTTTAATATTGGCATCAAAATACTTTTTCTTGCTTGGTTTCTTGGGTTTTCTCAGTTTTGTTTGTAGATTTTTAATAATCAGTTAATTGGCCCCTACGATTAACTAGGCCTTTGCCAGTAGCTTAAAAACTGATTAATTGAAGGGTCTCGTTATGAGCCTCAATGAGAATAGTTGAAGGGTCTCGTTATGAGCCTCAATGAGAATAGTTGAAGGGTCTCGTTATGAGCCTCAATGAGAATAGTTGAAGGGTCTCGTTATGAGCCTCAATGAGAATAGTTGAAGGGTCTCGTTATGAGCCTCAATGAGAATAGTTGAAGGGTCTCGTTATGAGCCTCAATGAGAATAGTTGAAGGGTCTCGTTATGAGCCTCAATGAGAATAGTTGAAGGGTCTCGTTATGAGCCTCAATGAGAATAGTTGAAGGGTCTCGTTATGAGCCTCAATGAGAATAGTTGAAGGGTCTCGTTATGAGCCTCAATGAGAATAGTTGAAGGGTCTCGTTATGAGCCTCAATGAGAATAGTTGAAGGTCTCGTTATGAGCCTTAAACAGATTCTTAGTTATTTTATTAAGAAAGTTCTCATTAGGAGTTATTAGGAGTTCTCATTAGGAACCTCTAGTGGGTCTTAGGTTTTATCGTCAAGGCTTTTTAGAATATAATTTGTAGAAGAATTACTACTATTCATATATTTACAATCTGTTAATGACATCAACTGCCAGTACCAGCAAATGCAGTCAGCATCGGACCAAGCCATGCAGTCTGGCAGGCAGCTGGTAGACAGTCCGCCAGTGCCTCTAACCCGTTTAGTTAGAATGGTGGCCAGGGCGTTCTATACTGGCGAACAGGCTGTTATTGTTGACTATCTGTGCAAGCGGACTATTGTTAAAGAAGAAGATATGGCGCAATTGTTTCGATTGGATATGAAACAGCTTAGGCAGTTGCTTGTAGCTCTTAAACAGGTGTGCTTTTATCATTTAAATTGTTTCTGTGTGTCTTTCAGTCAGTCTTTGTCCACTGTTTCAGTCGGTCTTTGTCTACTGTTTCAGTCGGTCTTTGTCTACTGTTTCAGTCGGTCTTTGTCTACTGTTTCAGTCGGTCTTTGTCTACTGTTTCAGTCGGTCTTTGTCTACTGTTTCAGTCGGTCTTTGTCTACTGTTTCAGTCGGTTTTTGTCTACTGTTTCAGTCGGTCTTTGTCTACTGTTTCAGTCGGTTTTTGTCTACTGTTTCAGTCGGTCTTTGTCTACTGTTTCAGTCGGTCTTTGTCTACTGTTTCAGTCGGTCTTTGTCTATTGTTTCAGTCGGTCTTTGTCTACTGTTTCAGTCGGTCTTTGTCTACTGTTTCAGTCGGTCTTTGTCCACTGTTTCAGTCGGTCTTTGTCTACTGTTTCAGTCGGTCTTTGTCTACTGTTTCAGTCGGTTTTTGTCTACTGTTTCAGTCGGTTTTTGTCTACTGTTTCAGTCGGTCTTTGTCTACTGTTTCAGTCGGTCTTTGTCTACTGTTTCAGTCGGTCTTTGTCTATTGTTTCAGTCGGTCTTTGTCTACTGTTTCAGTCGGTCTTTGTCTACTGTTTCAGTCGGTCTTTGTCCACTGTTTCAGTCGGTTTTTGTCTACTGTTTCGGTCAGTCTTTTGTCCACTGTTTTAGTCTTTGTCCACTGTTTCAGTCGGTCTTAGTCAGATTTTTCAGTTTGTCCTTTTCTGTATCATTCCGTTGGTCTTTGTCCGCAACTTCAGTCGGTGTTTTTTGCTTCTTCATTTTCCTTTCTACTGGGTTTTTCACTCGGTCTTTGTCCATCCAGTGGTCTTTATCCAGTCCTTCAATCGAACCCGTTTTAAATCGATATGAAAATTCCCGAATTGAAGGACCAGCTGATTCGCAGCAAGAAGCGAATGGAGACTAGCGCAGACGGTCGCGTTAGCAAATACGATTATTTCTACATTAATTACGAAGTCTTTGTTAACGTTGTCAAGTACAAACTGGACACAATGCAGCACAGGCTGGAACGCGAACAGAGGGAATTCACGGCCAGAGCGGCTTTTCACTGTACCGCCTGCGCAAAGACGTTCACAGATTTGGAGGTGAGAATTGAAACTGTTTTTGTTATCTTTTATTTCAGTGACTTATAATTTGTACAAACTCATCTTTCTACACAGGTGAACGAACTAATGGACTTTAGCACAGGCGAATTGAAGTGCTCCTTCTGTAACGCCGAAGTGGTCGAAGAAGAGAATATGGCAACTAGGCAAGACTTGCGCCTCAATATGGCTCGGTTTCACGAACAGGTGCGAACAAAATTTTATTGTTTTTTTAAATAGATTCTGCTTCTGTGATTCATATTGCATTTGAAATACGAGCGTATCAAAGGTAAGGTAATCTGTAAAAATGGAGTCTGCAGACTTCTGCAACTTCTGTTGGATCAGAAGCGCTCAGCAGTGTAAGAGCAAAGAGTAGGGAGAGATGTTGGTATTATATTTGATTTTGAAATTTATCTGATGCCAGCTAGACTCGATTTCAATTTTTCAATTAGGTCAAACCTGCTCCAATGTTCACTCTATCGATCCACCTCCAGACTGCTTCAATGTACACTTATATCAATCTACCCCCAGCCTGGCCCAATTGACACTATCGATCCTCCTAGCCTGCCCCAATGTACACCCCATTGATCCACCCTATCCTGCCCCAATGTACACCCCATTGATCCACCCTAGCCTGCTCCAATGGACACCCCACTAATCCGCCCCAGCCTGCCCAAATGTACGCGCTATCAATAACTTGCGCCCCTATTTTAAAAACCTGGCTAATTCACAGGTGCGCGACCCATTAGACGCCTTATTAAAAGAAATCGAGCGTTTCCGATTTGGGCCCAGCCTGCTGGAGCCGCCCCTGACAGAATTTGCCAGCGGAGGCGGCCCTCCCGGCGCCGCGGGCGACCGACCAGATCTTGCCGGCTCCTCGTCTTCCGCTTCGCTGCTTGGCGGCGGCGGCGGCGGCTCATCTGCTACGATCACCGTGGACATGTCCACTGGCGGAGACGAGTCCGCCGGCAAAACCGGCGTCAAAGAGGTTCCGCAGTGGATGCTGGGTAGCACCATCGCTTTAGACGAGGATTCAAATAGTCGGTTCTCATTGGACGGCGGCGGCGGTGTTGGCGGCACGGCGTCGGCTGGCGGCTCCGGGCTGGACTCGGCGCGCAAAGTGGAGATTCAAGACCTGCTCATACAGAACGAGGTGCGCCAAAAGAAGCTTCAAGAACAGCAGAAAAAGCAGCAACAACAGCAGCAACAGGCTGCGGCTTCAGCAAAGTCAAAGAAAAAGAAGAAACCGGCCAAATCAAGCGACGATGAGGACGACGAAGACGACGACGATAATCGGGCGAATTCGTCGACCTCGCCGTCCACGTCGGATTCGGATGTCGCTATAGTTGATGCCGGCGCTGCCGCCAGCGCTGGTCCCTCGGCGGCTAAACGATTCCGCGCCGACGTCTCCGACGATTCCGAAGACGACGACGAGGATGACGATGACGATAGCGACGATGACGATCTATCGGTGACCTTCCAAGGCAAGAGGATACCATACGACGAGGTGACCGAGCAGATGGTGCAGCAGATGAACCCGGAGGAGAAGGCAAATTACGCCGCTGTTGGACAGAAATACTACTCTATGTTTGACGACTAGGAAGCTGACTGGCTTCATCTTTATAGGAAGTACATGTAACTAGTTAATACTTTCATAGCAACTGCATTGAAACCGCTTAGCAACCGTATAAATTCCAGATAGCAACCGCATAGCAGCCACGGGTGAATAGCATAGTAACCACATGAAAAATGGTATAGCAACCGCATAGCAACCACGGGTGAATAGCATAGTAACCACATGAAAAGATGGTATAGCAACCGCATAGCAACCACGGGTGAATAGCATAGTAACCACATGAAAAAAGGTATAGCAACCGCATAGCAACCACGGGTGAATAGCATAGTAACCACATGAAAAAAGGTATAGCAACCGCATAGCAACCACGGGTGAATAGCATAGTAACCACATGAAAAAAGGTATAGCAACCGCATAGCAACCACGGGTGAATAGCATAGTCACCACATGAAAAATGGTATAGCAACCGCATAGCAACCACGGGTGAATAGCATAGTAACAGCTTCTCATTGAAAACTTTAACGTGACAAGAATCGCTAAAGAGTCATTGCCAACACGTCACTTGTGACTCTGGCGACTCTGGGGCCGACTCTTGTGACTGTTAAACGACTCAAAACGACTGACGGAGAGGCGCATCACGTTGAGTTGTAGAATCACAAGAGTCTATAAAAAAATCTACCAAGAGTCGTTGTGTTTTAGCGTATTAGCGTCACACAGCAACTGCGTAACAGCTGCATAGAAACCGAATGAAAAACACTGCTTGGCAACCAAATTAGTGCAGTGTGAACAAGGTTTTATGCTCGTAAAATTTTTCTTCTTTTTAGAAAATTATCTCTGAAGACTTGAGTTGTATAGCAAATTAGTGACACTGTTTAATTCTAAAATATACATTTAGATTGTCTCGTTAATCTTACCTGCATCTTTTCATTTGTGTGTGCTGGCGTGTTAAGCTATTACATATTTTGTGTCATGCATGTGTCAGCTCGAAAGCTTTCACTGTTTAGGGATATATAGAGAGGGCATTTATATTTTACCGTTATGCATGATTTATATTTAAATACACTATGATGCTTGTGTCAGTTATAATTTTTTAGTTGTCTTTCCTTTTCATTGCCTACTAAATTTATTTCGTGTTTGAACAGTTGGTTTATCAGGACTGTGTGTTTAATCAGTTGGTTTATCAGGACTGTGTGTTTAATCAGTTGGTTTATCAGGACTGTGTGTTTAATCAGTTGGTTTATCAGGACTATGTGTTTAATCAGTTGGTTTATCAGGACTGTGTGTTTAATTAGTTGGTTTATCAGGACTGTGTGTTTAATCAGTTGGTTTATCAGGACTATGTGTTTAATCAGTTGGTTTATCAGGACTGTGTGTTTAATCAGTTGGTTTATCAGGACTATGTGTTTAATCAGTTGGTTTATCAGGACTGTGTGTTTAATCAGTTGGTTTATCAGGACTGTGTGTTTAATCAGTTGGTTTATCAGGACTATGTGTTTAATCAGTTGGTTTATCAGGACTGTGTGTTTAATAGTTGGTTTATCAGGACTGTGTGTTTAATCAGTTGGTTTATCAGGACTATGTGTTTAATCAGTTGGTTTATCAGGACTGTGTGTTTAACAGTTGGTTTATCAGGACTGTGTGTTTAATCAGTTGGCTTATCAGGACTGTGTGTTTAATCAGTTGGTTTATCAGGACTGTGTGTTTAATCAGTTGGTTTATCAGGACTGTGTGTTTAATCAGTTGGTTTATCAGGACTGTGTGTTTAATCAGTTGGTTTATCAGGACTATGTGTTTAATCAGTTGGTTTATCAGGACTGTGTGTTTAATCAGTTGGTTTATCAGGACTGTGTGTTTAATCAGTTGGTTTATCAGGACTGTGTGTTTAATCAGTTGGTTTATCAGGACTATGTGTTTAATCAGTTGGTTTATCAGGACTATGTGTTTAATAGTTGGTTTATCAGGACTGTGTGTTTAATCAGTTGGTTTATCAGGACTATGTGTTTAATCAGTTGGTTTATCAGGACTGTGTGTTTAACAGTTGGTTTATCAGGACTGTGTGTTTAATCAGTTGGCTTATCAGGACTGTGTGTTTAATCAGTTGGTTTATCAGGACTGTGTGTTTAATCAGTTGGTTTATCAGGACTGTGTGTTTAATCAGTTGGTTTATCAGGACTGTGTGTTTAACAGTTGGTTTATCAGGACTATGTGTTTAATCAGTTGGTTTATCAGGACTGTGTGTTTAATCAGTTGGTTTATCAGGACTGTGTGTTTAATCAGTTGGTTTATCAGGACTGTGTGTTTAATCAGTTGGTTTATCAGGACTATGTGTTTAATCAGTTGGTTTATCAGGACTGTGTGTTTAATCAGTTGGTTTATCAGGACTGTGTGTTTAATCAGTTGGTTTATCAGGACTATGTGTTTAATCAGTTGGTTTATCAGGACTGTGTGTTTAATAGTTGGTTTATCAGGACTGTGTGTTTAATCAGTTGGTTTATCAGGACTATGTGTTTAATCAGTTGGTTTATCAGGACTGTGTGTTTAATCAGTTGGTTTATCAGGACTGTGTGTTTAATCAGTTGGCTTATCAGGACTGTGTGTTTAATCAGTTGGTTTATCAGGACTGTGTGTTTAATCAGTTGGTTTATCAGGACTGTGTGTTTAATCAGTTGGTTTATCAGGACTGTGTGTTTAACAGTTGGTTTATCAGGACTATGTGTTTAATCAGTTGGTTTATCAGGACTGTGTGTTTAATCAGTTGGTTTATCAGGACTGTGTGTTTAATCAGTTGGTTTATCAGGACTGTGTGTTTAATCAGTTGGTTTATCAGGACTATGTGTTTAATCAGTTGGTTTATCAGGACTGTGTGTTTAATAGTTGGTTTATCAGGACTGTGTGTTTAATCAGTTGGTTTATCAGGACTATGTGTTTAATCAGTTGGTTTATCAGGACTGTGTGTTTAACAGTTGGTTTATCAGGACTGTGTGTTTAATCAGTTGGTTTATCAGGACTATGTGTTTAATCAGTTGGTTTATCAGGACTGTGTGTTTAATCAGTTGGTTTATCAGGACTGTGTGTTTAATCAGTTGGCTTATCAGGACTGTGTGTTTAATCAGTTGGTTTATCAGGACTGTGTGTTTAATCAGTTGGTTTATCAGGACTGTGTGTTTAATCAGTTGGTTTATCAGGACTGTGTGTTTAACAGTTGGTTTATCAGGACTATGTGTTTAATCAGTTGATTTATCAGGACTGTGTGTTTAATCAGTTGGTTTATCAGGACTGTGTGTTTAATCAGTTGGTTTATCAGGACTGTGTGTTTAATCAGTTGGTTTATCAGGACTGTGTGTTTAATCAGTTGGTTTATCAGGACTGTGTGTTTAATCAGTTGGCTTATCAGGACTGTGTGTTTAATCAGTTGGTTTATCAGGACTATGTGTTTAATCAGTTGGTTTATCAGGACTATGTGTTTAATCAGTTGGTTTATCAGGACTGTGTGTTTAATCAGTTGGTTTATCAGGACTGTGTGTTTAATCAGTTGGTTTATCAGGACTGTGTGTTTAACAGTTGGTTTATCAGGACTGTGTGTTTAATCAGTTGGTTTATCAGGACTGTGTGTTTAATCAGTTGGTTTATCAGGACTGTGTGTTTAATCAGTTGGTTTATCAGGACTGTGTGTTTAATCAGTTGGTTTATCAGGACTGTGTGTTTAATCAGTTGGTTTATCAGGACTGTGTGTTTAATCAGTTGGTTTATCAGGACTATGTGATTTGTTGGTTTATCAGGACTGTGTGTTTAATCAGTTGGTTTATCAGGACTGTGTGTTTAATCAGTTGGTTTATCAGGACTGTGTGTTTAATCAGTTGGTTTATCAGGACTGTGTGTTTAATCAGTTGGTTTATCAGGACTGTGTGTTTAATCAGTTGGTTTATCAGGACTGTGTGTTTAATCAGTTGGTTTATCAGGACTGTGTGTTTAATCAGTTGGTTTATCAGGACTGTGTGTTTAATCAGTTGGTTTATCAGGACTATGTGATTTGTTGGTTTATCAGGACTGTGTGTTTAATCAGTTGGTTTATCAGGACTGTGTGTTTAATCAGTTGGTTTATCAGGACTGTGTGTTTAATCAGTTGGTTTATCAGGACTGTGTGTTTAACAGTTGGTTTATCAGGACTATGTGTTTAATCAGTTGGTTTATCAGGACTGTGTGTTTAATCAGTTGGTTTATCAGGACTGTGTGTTTAATCAGTTGGTTTATCAGGACTGTGTGTTTAATCAGTTGGTTTATCAGGACTATGTGTTTAATCAGTTGGTTTATCAGGACTGTGTGTTTAATAGTTGGTTTATCAGGACTGTGTGTTTAATCAGTTGGTTTATCAGGACTATGTGTTTAATCAGTTGGTTTATCAGGACTGTGTGTTTAACAGTTGGTTTATCAGGACTGTGTGTTTAATCAGTTGGTTTATCAGGACTATGTGTTTAATCAGTTGGTTTATCAGGACTGTGTGTTTAATCAGTTGGTTTATCAGGACTGTGTGTTTAATCAGTTGGCTTATCAGGACTGTGTGTTTAATCAGTTGGTTTATCAGGACTGTGTGTTTAATCAGTTGGTTTATCAGGACTGTGTGTTTAATCAGTTGGTTTATCAGGACTGTGTGTTTAACAGTTGGTTTATCAGGACTATGTGTTTAATCAGTTGATTTATCAGGACTGTGTGTTTAATCAGTTGGTTTATCAGGACTGTGTGTTTAATCAGTTGGTTTATCAGGACTGTGTGTTTAATCAGTTGGTTTATCAGGACTGTGTGTTTAATCAGTTGGTTTATCAGGACTGTGTGTTTAATCAGTTGGCTTATCAGGACTGTGTGTTTAATCAGTTGGTTTATCAGGACTATGTGTTTAATCAGTTGGTTTATCAGGACTATGTGTTTAATCAGTTGGTTTATCAGGACTGTGTGTTTAATCAGTTGGTTTATCAGGACTGTGTGTTTAATCAGTTGGTTTATCAGGACTGTGTGTTTAACAGTTGGTTTATCAGGACTGTGTGTTTAATCAGTTGGTTTATCAGGACTGTGTGTTTAATCAGTTGGTTTATCAGGACTGTGTGTTTAATCAGTTGGTTTATCAGGACTGTGTGTTTAATCAGTTGGTTTATCAGGACTGTGTGTTTAATCAGTTGGTTTATCAGGACTGTGTGTTTAATCAGTTGGTTTATCAGGACTATGTGATTTGTTGGTTTATCAGGACTGTGTGTTTAATCAGTTGGTTTATCAGGACTGTGTGTTTAATCAGTTGGTTTATCAGGACTGTGTGTTTAATCAGTTGGTTTATCAGGACTGTGTGTTTAATCAGTTGGTTTATCAGGACTGTGTGTTTAATCAGTTGGTTTATCAGGACTCTTCTATTCTCTCCTTTCCTCTCATCTGGGCCGCAGCCATGAGCTGGATTCTCTATCTGGTCCTTGAGGTGATAAGATTACCGCATAGCGAATTTCCCAGTCATTACCCGTCACCCTATCGCTATTCATGAGCATGCCAGCAGTCCCCAGATCCGAGGTTCTGTCCCTCTACAAGCAGCTTCTCCGCTGCAGTCAGAAGTTCAATCTGTACAATTTTCGAGTCTACGCTCGCGAAAAAGTTCGGCACGAATTTCGCCGTAACAAAGAGGTGTCAGATCCGGCTCAGGTGCGCAGCCTCCTTGATGAAGCTCGGCGAGGCTTAGAGTTGCTCCGACGTCAGACGGCTATTAATCAGATGTTCTCAACTCAGCGCTTGGTGATTGAGCAAGGACTCAAGCAGTTCTAAGACATTTTAGGCCAGCCTGTTTCTTGTTTGTAGCAGAATTGTTTATGCAAGCTTTTGGAATTGTGGTTCACCAATTATGTCAGGGGTCGGCGGCCTTTTATAATGTAAGGGCCAGATACAAAATCTTGTATTTTGAAAGCCTATTGACCAAAAGCTTTGACTTCTCTTCAGTGCATTTGGTGCTGCAGAGGGAGGGAGATGAGGGAGATAGGGATAAACAGTGAGGAGAATAGGTGAGAAACGATAGGACAGAAGGAGAGAGAGGAGATGAGACAGGAGAAAGAAGAGGAGAGAGAGGAGATAAGACAGGGGAGAAGGAAGAGAAGAGAGGGGATGAGACACATGGAGAAGGAAGAGGAGAGAGGGGATGGGACACATGGAGAAGGAAGAGGAGAGAGGGGATGGGACACATGGAGAAGAAAGAGGAGAGAGAGGGGATGAGACACGGGAGAAGAAAGAGGAGAGAGGGGATGAGACAGGGGGAAAGGAAGAGGAGAGAGAGGGGATGAGACAGGGGGAAAGGAAGAGGAGAGAGAGGGGATGAGACAGAGGGAAAGGAAGAGGAGAGAGAGGGGATGAGACAGGGGGAAAGGAAGAGGAGAGAGAGGGGATGAGACAGAGGAAAGGAAGAGGAGAGAGAGGGGATGAGACAGAGGAAAGGAAGATGAGAGAGAGGGGATGAGACAGAGGGAAAGGAAGAGGAGAGAGAGGGGATGAGACAGAGGAAAGGAAGAGGAGAGAGAGGGGATGAGACAGAGGGAAAGGAAGAGGAGAGAGAGGGATGAGACAGAGGAAAGGAAGAGGAGAGAGAGGGGATGAGACAGAGGAAAGGAAGAGGAGAGAGAGAGGGGATGAGACAGAGGAAAGGAAGATGAGAGAGAGGGGATGAGACAGGGGGAAAGGAAGATGAGAGAGAGGGGATGAGACAGGGGGAAAGGAAGATGAGAGAGAGGGGATGAGACAGGGGGAAAGGAAGAGGAGAGAGAGGGATGAGACAGGGGAAAGGAAGAGGAGAGAGAGAGGGGATGAGACAGAGGAAAGGAAGATGAGAGAGAGGGGATGAGACAGGGGGAAAGGAAGATGAGAGAGAGGGGATGAGACAGGGGGAAAGGAAGATGAGAGAGGGGATGAGACAGGGGGAAAGGAAGAGGAGAGAGAGGGATGAGACAGGGAAAGGAAGAGGAGAGAGAGGGGATGAGACAGGGGAAAGGAAGATGAGAGAGAGGGGATGAGACAGGGGGAAAGGAAGATGAGAGAGAGGGGATGAGACAGGGGGAAAGGAAGATGAGAGAGAGGGGATGAGACAGGGGGAAAGGAAGATGAGAGAGAGGGGATGAAACAGGGGGAGAAGGCAGAGGAGAGAGAGGGGATAAACAGGGGGAGAAGGAAGAGAGAGAGGAGATGAGACAGAGGAAGAAAAAAGTAATAAAGTGCAGGAGGCCGGACACCAAGGAGGGCGGACCAAGTAACACAAGTGTACAATGCTTTAAAAATACATTTGAGGCGGCACTTCAGGTTTTGTTGTTAATTGCAAAGCAAGCCTACCCCTGAAGTAAGCATTATTTTGCAACAAATTAGTTTGATAAGCTGACTCTGAGACTCGCATCTCGCCTAATTTATCTTGGAAAACTCATTAAATAGTTGTAATCCATCTATTGACACTTAGACACCGATAGTTGCATTCAGTTTGAATATTTTGTATTGTTAATTTATATTCAGTTGTAGTCGGTTTCTATTAATTAAACCGGTAGTGTGTTTGCAGCAATGGTAGCATACATTTCATTTCATTTTTTTGCTCTTTCATAAATACACAATCGGATTTGGAGTTGAGAGCTTCTCTTTGAAACCATCTTTTGTAAGCAAGTCATGCTTTTTAATAGATATATTTAGTACGTTGATTCGTTAAGTCCTTTAGTAGGTTGCCGCTACCCCTCCCTGATCCTTTAGTGGGTTGCCGCTACCCCTCCCTGATCCTTTAGTGGGTTGCCGCTACCCCTCTCTGATCCTTTAGTGGGTTGCCGCTACCCCCTCCCTGATCCTTTAGTGGGTTGCCGCTACCCCCTCCCTGATCCTTTAGTGGGTTGCCGCTACCCCCTCCCTGATCCTTTAGTGGGTTGCCGCTACCTTCTCCCTGATCCTTTAGTGGGTTGCCGCTACCCCCTCCCTGATCCTTTAGTGGGTTGCCGCTACCCCCTCCCTGATCCTTTAGTGGGTTGCCGTTACCCTCGCCCTGGTCCTTTTGTGGGTTGCCGCTACCCCCTCCCTGATCCTTTAGTGGGTTGCCGCTACCCCCTCCCTGATCCTTTAGTGGGTTTCCGCTACCTCCTCCCTGATCCGTTAGTGGGTTTCCGCTACCCCTCCCTGATCCGTTAGTGGGTTTCCGCTACCCCTCCCTGTTCCGTTAGTGGGTTTCTGCTATCCCTCCCTGATCCGTATCCTTTTGTGGGTTGTCGCTACCCTCGCCCTGGTCCTTTTGTGGGTTGTCGCTACCCTCGCCCTGATCCTTTTGTGGGTTGTCGCTACCCCTCCTGATCCTTTTGTGGGTTGTCGCTACCCTCGCCCTGATCCTTTTGTGGGTTGTCGCTACCCTCGCCCTGATCCTTTTGTGGGTTGTCGCTACCCCTCCCTGATCCGTTAGTGGGTTTCTGCTACCTCCATGATCTGTTAGTGGGTTGCCAATACTAAGTGCTACTAATAGCAGTCAGGTTCATTTATCGTCTATTTAATTTTCAAGAGCAATTTAATTGCATGCATAACTGCCGAATCAACTTTAATGAAGCAGAAGGCATCAAAGCCGGTCAAAGAGATTGAGGGTGCCGCAGCACCTGCGCCTCGAGGTCCTCAGCGGCCGGGCGGGATTGAGAAGGCAAAGAAGAATAAAAATCGAAGAAAATTAAAATTAAAGCGCAAGAAGGCAAAGAAAGCAGCTGCCGCTTCTAAAAGCAGAAATCTTGCGAGTCAGGAAATTCAAAAGCCAGCAGCTGAAGAAACCAAACCGGAACAGAGCGCCAATTCCAGTCTGGACATGTCCATGTGGGAGTCTTTGGGCGTCTGCCAACAGATTGTTGCGGCACTGCGCGATTTGGGCTTTGCGGAGCCCACCGCTATTCAACGGGAGGCCATTCCTGCCGCGCTGCGCGACCGGCGGGACGTCCTTGGCGCTGCCGAGACTGTAAGTGTCCATGTCCATCGTGTCTGTCTCCATCCTGTCTGTGTCTATCTTGTCTGTGTCCATCCTGTCTGTGTCCATCTTGTCTGTGTCCATCCTGTCTGTGTCCATCTTGTCTGTGTCCATCCTGTCTGTGTCTATCTTGTCTGTGTCCATTTTGTCTGTGTCCATCCTGTCTGTGTCCATCTTGTCTGTTTCCATCCTGTCTGTGTCCATCTTGTCTGTGTCCATCCTGTCTGTGTCCATCCTGTCTGTGTCCATCTTGTCTGTGTCCATCCTGTCTGTGTCCATCCTGTCTGTGTCCATCTTGTCTGTTTCCATCCTGTCTGTGTCCATCTTGTCTGTGTCCATCTTGTCTGTGTCCATCCTGTCTGTGTCCATCCTGTCTGTGTCCATCTTGTCTGTGTCCATCCTGTCTGTGTCCATCTTGTCTGTTTCCATCCTGTCTGTGTCCATCCTGTCTGTGTCTATCTTGTCTGTGTCCATCCTGTCTGTGTCCATCTTGTCTGTTTCCATCCTGTCTGTGTCCATCTTGTCTGTGTCCATCGTGTCTGTCTCAGTTCCCTGTCTGTGTCCATCGTGTCTGTCTCAGTTCCCTGTCTGTGTCCATCGTGTCTGTCTCAGTTCCCCTGTCTGTGTCCATCGTGTCTGTCTCAGTTCCCCTGTCTGTGTCCATCGTGTCTGTCTCAGTTCCCCTGTCTGTGTCCATCGTGTCTGTCTCAGTTCCCCTGTCTGTGTCCATCGTGTCTGTCTCAGTTCCCCTGTCTGTGTCCATCGTGTCTGTCTCAGTTCCCCTGTCTGTGTCCATAGCTTAACCATACAGCCGCACACTATGAAGATACTCCTTACAACCGCATAAACTAACCCCCAGGGCAGCGGCAAGACCCTGGCATTCGGCATACCGGTTATACAGCGCATTATGACTATGAAATCAGCTTCGGCTACTAGAGCTGCCGCGGTCAAGCAGCTCGCCGACATCGACGATGACGACAACGACGATGTCGGGGACCAAGCCGACGCCATCGAATCTGCCGACGAAGACGCCGACCAGTCGCCGGACGAAGCGGAACTGGCCGAATGTGGCTGGGCCGACGGCGATATCGAAGAGGATCTGGGCCTGCTGGCCGGCAGCCTGACCGAGCTTGGCCCAGACGGGCAGCCCGTGGGAGCGCCGCAGACTCTGGCCTATTCGGCCGAGAACGTCTTCGAAGATGACGGCAGCGCTAAAAAACGCGCGGCAGGCTGTACTGCTTAGTGCTGAACCTACTAGGGAGCTGGCTAAGCAGGTGCGCTATGATTCCTATGTACTTTTAGATCATCTGTACTTTTATATAGTTTCCTGTGTACTTTAGATTCTTAGCTTTCTGTTTCTCTTAAAATTGTCCATCGAATTTGCTACTTTCCTAGAACTTTTAGAGGATCGTCTGTACTTTAAAAAACTTCTGTGTACTTTTAGGTTCTTAGTCCTGTACTTTTAGAAGCTCCCTATGTACTTTTATATTCTTAGCTCTTAGCTCGGTGTACTTTTTAGATTCTTAACTAAGTACTTTTAAAAGTTCCGTGTACTTTTAGATTCTCAGCCCTGTACTTTTCAAAGCTCTCTGTGTACTTTAGGATTCTTAGCTATGTACTTTATAATTGCAAAAAATGGTACAACCGCCAGGTGGCCGCTCACCTGCAGCGAGTTGCCGTCCATACCGGCGTCACCGTGGCCGCTGTCCTTGGCGGCCTGTCCGCCCAACGTCAGGAGCGTCTCCTGGCTGGCCGGCCGGACATAGTTGTCGGCACGCGCCGGCGGCTGGGATCTGATCCAATCTGGCCAGCCCATCTATCCGGCGGTCTGGCCAGCCTACCGATGCTGGTGCTGGACGAGGCCGACCGGCTGGCCGAGCCGGACACTTTGCCGAGATGCGAGCACTGCTGGAACGAATCAACGCCAATGCCAACGACGACGATTCAAAGGCGACTTCAGCTGAGCGGCCTCCTTGTCGCCGGCAGACGTTGCTATTCTCGGCCACGCTAACTTTTGTCCACCGACCGCCCGAGCGGCCGGACCAGCGCCGATCCAAGCTGAAACGAATGCGCCAGCTGGGCCCGGACGATCGGGCCGCTGCGCTGGCCGAACTGGTCGGAATGTCTGGCAAGCCGAAATTAGTGGACACGACTAGGCGGGTTGGCGGCCTCACAGAGTTCCGGCTGGACTGCGAGGCAAGGACAAAGATCTGTGAGTTTGTGTGGCATTGACTAGTATGCAAAATTGAAGCTTTTCAGTTAGAGATTGAAAGCTGTCAGTTAAAGATTGGAAGCCTGTCAGTTAAAGATTGGAAAGCTGTCAGTTAAAGATTGGAAGCCTGTCAGTTAAGATTGGAAGCCTGTCAGTTAATGATTGGAAGCTCTCAGTTAGAGATCGGAAGCCTGTCAGTTAGAGATTGGAAGCTCTCAGTTAGAGATTGGAAGCCTCTCATTTAGAGATTGGAAGCTCTCAGTTAGAGATTGGAAGCTCTCAGTTAGAGATCGGAAGCTCTCAGTTAATGATCGGAAGCCTGTCAGTTAGAGATTGGAAGCTCTCAGTTAGAGATTGGAAGCCTGTCATTTAGAGATTGGAAGCTCTCAGTTAGAGATTGGAAGCTCTCAGTTAGAGATCGGAAGCTCTCAGTTAGAGATTGGAAGCTCTCAGTTAGAGATTGGAAGCTGTCAGTTAGAGATTGGAGCTCTCTCAGTTAGAGATTGGAAGCTCTCAGTTAGAGATTGGACGCTCTCAGTTAGAGATTGGAAGCTCTCAGTTAGAGATTGGAAGCTCTCAGTTAGAGATCGGAAGCTCTCAGTTAGAGATTGGAAGCTGTCAGTTAGAGATTGGAAGCTCTCAGTTAGAGATTGGAAGCTCTCAGTTAGAGATTGGACGCTCTCAGTTAGAGATTGGAAGCCTGTCAGTTAGAGATTGGAAGCTCTCAGTTAGAGATAGGAAGCTGTCAGTTAGAGATTGGAAGCTGTCAGTTAGAGATTGGAAGCTCTCAGTTAGAGATTGGAAGCCTGTCAGTTAGAGGTTGGAAGCTCTCAGTTAGAGATTGGAAGCTGTCATTTAGAGATTGGAAGCTTGTCAGTTCGAGATTGGAAGCCTGTCAGTTAGAGATTGGAAGCCTGTCAGTTAGAGATTGGAAGCCTGTCATTTAGAGATTGGAAGCTCTCAGTTAGAGATTGGAAGCCTGTCAGTTAGAGATTGGAAGCTCTCAGTTAGAGATTGGAAGCTGTCAGTTAGAGATTGGAAGCTGTCAGTTAGAGATTGGAAGCTCTCAGTTAGAGATTGGAAGCCTGTCAGTTAGAGATTGGAAGCTCTCAGTTAGAGATTGGAAGCTGTCATTTAGAGATTGGAAGCTTGTCAGTTCGAGATTGGAAGCCTGTCAGTTAGAGGTTGGAAGCTCTCAGTTAGAGATTGGAAGCTGTCATTTAGAGATTGGAAGCTTGTCAGTTCGAGATTGGAAGCCTGTCAGTTTAGAGATTGGAAGCCTGTCAGTTAGAGATTGGAAGCCTGTCAGTTAGAGATTGGAAGCCTGTCAGTTAAAGATTGGAAGCCTGTCAGTTAGAGATTGGAAGCTCTCATTTAGAGATTGGAAGCCTGTCAGTTAGAGATTGGAAGCTCTCAGTTAGAGATTGGAAGCCTGTCAGTTAGAGGTTGGAAGCTGTCAGTTAGAGATTGGAAGCTCTCAGTTAGAGATTGGAAGCCTGTCAGTTAGAGATTGGAAGCCTGTCAGTTAGAGATCGGAAGCTCTCAGTTAGAGATTGGAAGCTCTCAGTTAGAGATTGGAAGCCTGTCAGTTAGAGGTTGGAAGCTGTCAGTTAGAGATTGGAAGCTCTCAGTTAGAGATTGGAAGCTCTCAGTTAGAGATTGGAAGCTCTCAGTTAGAGATTGGAAGCTGTCAGTTAGAGATTGGAAGCTCTCAGTTAGAGATTGGAAGCTCTCAGTTAGAGATTGGAAGCCTGTCAGTTAGAGGTTGGAAGCTGTCAGTTAGAGATTGGAAGCTCTCAGTTAGAGATTGGAAGCCTGTCAGTTAGAGATTGGAAGCCTGTCAGTTAGAGATCGGAAGTCTCAGTTAGAGATTGGAAGCTCTCAGTTAGAGATTGGAAGCCTGTCAGTTAGAGGTTGGAAGCTGTCAGTTAGAGATTGGAAGCTCTCAGTTAGAGATTGGAAGCTCTCAGTTAGAGATTGGAAGCCTGTCAGTTAGAGGTTGGAAGCTGTCAGTTAGAGATTGGAAGCTCTCAGTTAGAGATTGAAAGCTCTCAGTTAGAGATTGGAAGCTCTCAGTTAGAGATTGGAAGCTGTCAGTTAGAGATTGGAAGCTCTCAGTTAGAGATTGGAAGCTCTCAGTTAGAGATTGGAAGCCTGTCAGTTAGAGGTTGGAAGCTGTCAGTTAGAGATTGAAAGCTCTCAGTTAGAGATTGGAAGCTCTCAGTTAGAGATTGGAAGCCTGTCAGTTAGAGATTGGAAGCTCTCAGTTAGCTGCTAGACGTCAGATGCTAGATGTTAGCTCTCAGATTAGCTGTTAGATGGGAATTTACTATCCTGATCCGAATCAAATCCCGATAATCTCCTCCGCCCGCCCTGTCAGCTACCTGTGGTGGCTGCTCCGCAGTCGCCGAGGCCGCACGCTGGTGTTCTGCGCCAGCAAAGACACGGTCAGGCGGCTGCACCGGCTGCTAACTTTGCTCCGCTGTCCCAACTGTCGGCCTTTGCATTCAGATATGCAGCAGCGACAGCGATTGAAAAGCTTGGATAGATTCTCGGCCAATCCCGACTCGGTGCTGCTGGCGACTGATGTGGCGCGCTCGCGGATTGGACATCCCCGGAGTGGAGCACGTGGTGCACTATCAGGTGTGTGCGATTGGCTTAATGACTGGTAGTGTGTTCATAGGCTTGTAGAGTATATTGCAAATCAGATAGTAGTCAAGTTGATAGGGTAGGGTAGAAAGTAGACAGTAAAGTAGAGTAGACAGTAGTTAAGTTCATAGAGAAGGTAGTAGAGTAGACAGTAGACAAGTTGGTAGAGTAGGGTAGACAGTAGAGACAAGTTGGTATAGTAGGGTAGATAGTAGACAAGCTGGTGGAGTAGTAGGGTAGATGTAGATAGTAGACAAGCTGGTGGAGTAGAGTAGACAGTAGCCAAGCTGGTAGAGTAGGGTTAATAGTAGACATGCTGGTATAGTAGAGTAGACAGTAGACAAGCTGGTAGAGTAGGTTAGATAGTGAGACAAGCTGGTAGAGTAGGGTAGATAGTAGACAAGCTGGTAGAGTAGGGTAGATAGTAGATAAGCTGCTAGAGTAGGGTAGATAGTGAGACAAGCTGCTAGAGTAGGGTAGATAGTAGACAAGCTGGTAGAGTAGGTTAGATAGTAGACAAGCTGGTTGAGTAGGTTAGATAGTAGACAAGCTGGTAGAGTAGGTTAGATAGTAGACAAGCTGGTAGAGTAGGTTAGATAGTAGACAAGCTGGTTGAGTAGGGTAGATAGTGAGACAAGCTGCTAGAGTAGGGTAGATAGTAGTAGACAAGCTGGTAGAGTAGGGTAGATAGTAGACAAGCTGGTAGAGTAGGGTGAACAGTAGACAAGTCAGATACGCTACACTTATTAGCAACTAGTCGCGTGCCTCCCCTCCAACCTCCGAAGGTGCCGAAGGTGTCGGAGCTCTACCTGCACAGGTGCGGCCGAACCGCTCGGGCCAGCCGCAGCGGCACCGCAGTCGCCCTGGTGTCGCCTGAGGAGGCCGGCCCGCTGCGCCGACTGCTGCGCGGACTCGGCCGCGGCAGCGATGGCGACGTCGACGACGCCGGCGAAAGCGACAATCTGGCAGCGATGTCGGCGCCGCCCAGCCAAGAGCAGCTGGCCCGGCTCAGGCCGGCCGTGACGGCCGCTCACTCCATCGAGTCCGAGGAGCACCGCCTGCTCCGGCAGCACGCTAAACGGCTGTGGTTCGAACGGACAGCTCAAGAGCTCGAGCTCGATCCCGACCTGCCCGAACTGGTCGATCGCCGGGCCGACGACGAAGGCGTTGAACTGTCCAATCACCTGGCTAAGCTGGATAAGCCAACTAGGAAGTGGCTGGACTCGGCAAGGTCGCGGCTCAATCAACTTTTAAACGAGCTGGACTCAACGAATAATAATAATAGTTCCAATTCTGCCTGTGGCGCCGCTACAGCGGCTGGCGGTTTGCCTCGGTCGCTTCGCTACCCAATGCTGTGCCCTGCCATCACCACTAGTCGGGGCACCGAGTTACTTGGCAACAAAGCTTCTTTCGCTTCTTCATCTCCTTCCGGTAGCGCGGCGATTGGGAGGAAACCGCGGCGGAATCGGAGGACTTGATTGATTTACGATGGCGCTTAAAAAGAACTAAAACTTTCTTTCTTAAATATCCCATCATAGACTTCAGATCCCTAATAGAATCCCCATTTCTAAGATCCCATCATCAAGCCCCCCAGATCCCTTATAGAATACCCATTTTTAAGATCCCATCGCCAAACCCCTCAGGTCCCTAATAGAATCCCCATTTCTAAGATCCCATCATCAAGCCCCTCAGATCCCTAATAGAATACCCATTTCTAAGATCCCATCATCAAGCCCCTCAGATCCCTAATAGAATCCCCATTTCTAAGATCCCATCATCAAGCCCCTCAGATCCCTAATAGAATACCCATTTCTAAGATCCCATCATCAAGCCCCTCAGATCCCTAATAGAATCCCCATTTCTAAGATCCCATCATCAAGCCCCTCAGATCCCTAATAGAATACCCATTTCTAAGATCCCATCATCAAGCCCCTCAGATCCCTAATAGAATACCCATTTCTAAGATCCCATCATCAAGCCCCTCAGATCCCTAATAGAATACCCATTTCTAAGATCCCATCGCCAAACCCCTCAGATCCCTAATAAAATCCCCATTTCTAAGATCCCATCGCCAAACCCCTCAGATCCCTTATAAAATCCCCATTTCTAAGATCCCATCGCCAAACCCCTCAGATCCCTTATAAAATCTCCATTTCTAAGATCCCATCATCAAGCCCCTCAGATCCCTTATAAAATCTCCATTTCTAAGATCCCATCGCCAAACCCCTCAGATCCCTTATAAAATCTCCATTTCTAAGATCCCATCATCAAGCCCCTCAGATCCCTAATAAAATCCCCATGTCTAAGATCCCATCGCCAAACCCCTCCTCAGATCCCTAATAGAATCCCCATTTCTAAGATCCCATCGCCAAGCCCCTCAGATCCCTAATAGAATCCCCATTTCTAAGATCCCATCATCAAGCCCCTCAGATCCCTAACAGAATCCCCATTTCTAAGATCCCATCATCAAGCCCCTCAGATCCCTAACAGAATCCCCATTTCTAAGATCCCATCATCAAGCCCCTCAGATCCCTAATAAAATCCCCATTTCTAAGATCCGAGTACTCTCCAGACACCTAAGCACTCTTACGGCCAAGACATTCTTCCCGAATTCCAGCATTTTTTTCGACGCAATAAAAGTACAAATAGTTTATGTTTGTGTTTATTGCGCGCGTTGTTGGCACTGGCCTAATTCATCAGCATTTTTTAAATTTGATAATCTAGTGCTAAGATAGCAAAACTGTTAGTAATGCTTTTCAGGATAAGTACAGGATAATTAAATTGAACCATTGCTAGATGCTACTGGTTTGGTTTTTTTTGTTTTTTAATTCTATTTTTATACCTTCATTAGTTACTGATTGACTTTGGGAATTGCCTCCAAATCCTCAATGAGAATCGCCTCCAAATCCTCCATGAGAATCGCCTCCAAATCCTCAATGAGAATCGCCTCCAAATCCTCCATGAGAATCATCTCCAAATCCTCAATGAGAATCGCCTCCAAATCCTCAATGAGAATCGCCTCCAAATCCTCAATGAGAATCGCCTCCAAATCCTCAATGAGAATCGCCTCCAAATCCTCCATGAAAATCGCCTCCAAATCCTCCATGAAAATCGCCTCCAAATCCTCAATGAGAGAATCGCCTCCAAATCCTCAATGAGAATCGCCTCCAAATCCTCTATGAGAATCGTCTCCAAATCCTCTATGAGAATCGTCTCCAAATCCTCTATGAGAATCGCCTCCAAATCCTCAATGAGAATCGTCTCCAAATCCTCTATGAGAATCGCCTCCAAATCCTCAATGAGAATCGTCTCCAAATCCTCCATGAGAATCGCCTCCAAATCCTCAATGAGAATCGTCTCCAAATCCTCAATGAGAATCGTCTCCAAATCCTCTATGAGAATCGCCTCCAAATCCTCAATGAGAATCGTCTCCAAATCCTCTATGAGAATCGCCTCCAAATCCTCAATGAGAATCGCCTCCAAATCCTCAATGAGAATCGTCTCCAAATCCTCAATGAGAATCGTCTCCAAATCCTCTATGAGAATCGTCTCCAAACCCTCCATGAGAATCGTCTCCAAATCCTCAACGAGAATCGCCTCCAAATCCTCAATGAGAATCGCCTCCAAATCCTCCACAATATTTTTAAAAAATAAAAATGCATTACTCTACTTTAAGTAGAGTAAAATGGATTTCTAAGAGAATATTTTCCCACAAAAAAACATTGCATGCGCCGCATGTCCACCAGCCAAGGTGAAGACGGCAGCTCAGCCGGGGCCGCAACGGCCGCTCGCCAGCAGCTCTTAGCGGCAGTTGAGCAGCATTGCTCAAACAGTCCCTGTCCCGCCGGGCCGCTGTCTCGTCAGTTCAGACAGCTCATCCCATCCGACTCAGTGGTGCAGTCTGGCCAGTTCCGCGTACTCCACTGGAACATACTGGCCCAGGCGCTCACCGGCGCCGAAGGCGGCAGTCATTTCGACCGGGTTGAACCTGGCGTCACCAGCTGGGAGCGGAGGCGCTGGTATCTGCTTAGGGAGCTGCTGAGATTTCAACCGGATATCCTGTGCCTCAATGAGGTTGACATTTACGATTATTTGTTGGAGAATCTCGCTCCTCTTGGCTACAGGGGCTGCTTTCGGGCGAAGCCGCGCTCTCCCTGCCTCTCCTTTCCTGGAAACTTTGGACCGGACGGCACCGCGGTGAGTCAGTCACTAGATTTTGGGGGATTTTCTGGCATTTCAGTGACTGGCACTATAATAGTGTCACGGAGGGGCATTTCAGTGACCGGCACTTCAATAGTGTCACGGAGGGGCATTTCAGTGACGGGCACTATAATAGTGTCACGGAGGGGCATTTCAGTGACCGGCACTCCAATAGTGTCACGGAGGGGCATTTCAGTGACCGGCACTCCAATAGTGTCACGGAGGGGCATTTCAGTGACCGGCACTCCAATAGTGTCACGGAGGGGCATTTCAGTGACCGGCACTCCAATAGTGTCACGGAGGGGCATTTCAGTGACCGGCACTCCAATAGTGTCACGGAGGGGCATTTCAGTGACCGGCACTTCAATAGTGTCACGGAGGGGCATTTCAGTGACCGGCACTCCAATAGTGTCATGGAGGGTTTAACAGAGTCAACTATTGCAATATTTGGCGGACGATAACAAAAACACGAGGGCTCAAAAGCCAGAATCAGTCGATATATATATTTTAATATTAGGCATGCACAAAGTACGTGCGTACATTACAATCGATAAATTAAAAGGCAACTTGAGCGTGCCCCCAACCCCCCAGCGCAGGCCAACCCCAAAACCGCAAATGCAAACTCTCAATATCAAGTCATCACAGAGGGGCATTTCAGTGACCGACACTCCAATAGTGTCACGGAGGGGCATTTCAGTGACCGGCACTCCAATAGTGTCACGGAGGGGCATTTCAGTGACCGGCACTCCAATAGTGTCACGGAGGGGCATTTCAGTGACCGGCACTCCAATTGTGTCACGGAGGGGCATTTCAGTGACCGGCACTCCAATAGTGTCACGGAGGGGCATTTCAGTGACCGGCACTCCAATAGTGTCACGGAGGGGCATTTCAGTGACCGGCACTCCAATAGTGTCACGGAGGGGCATTTCAGTGACCGGCACTCCAATAGTGTCACGGAGGGGCATTTCAGTGACCGGCACTCCAATAGTGTCACGGAGGGGCATTTCAGTGACCGGCACTCCAATAGTGTCACGGAGGGGCATTTCACTGACCGGCACTCCAATAGTGTCACGGAGGGGCATTTCAGTGACCGGCACTCCAATAGTGTCATGGAGGGGCATTTCAGTGACCGGCACTCCAATAGTGTGACTGACATTTCAGTGACCGGCACCCTAATAGTGTGACTGACATTTCAGTGACCGGCACCCTAATAGTGTGACTGACATTTCAGTGACCGGCACTCTAATAGTGTGACTGACATTTCAGTGACCGGCACTCCAATAGTGTGACTGACATTTCAGTGACCGGCACTCCAATAGTGTGACTGACATTTCAGTGACCGGCACTCCAATAGTGTGACTGACATTTCAGTGACCGGCACTCCAATAGTGTGACTGACATTTCAGTGACCGGCACCCTAATAGTGTGACTGACATTTCAGTGACCGGCACCCTAATAGTGTGACTGACATTTCAGTGACCGGCACCCTAATAGTGTGACTGACATTTCAGTGACCGGCACTCTAATAGTGTGACTGACATTTCAGTGACCGGCACTCTAATAGTGTCGCGGAGGGGCATTTTAGTGACTGGCACTCCAATAGTGTGACTGACATTTCAGTGACCGGCACTATGTATGTACTATAAATATTCTGCTATGATTATGCAGTCTAGCCGTAGTTGCACCATCCCCCGGGCCCTGCGCACCTGTGCAGATCCTGTACAACACGCACCGGTTCGAGTGCCTGCAGTCGGAGACCGGGCTGCTCATCGAGCCCAACGAAGACGGCATGGAATTTCTAGACGCCCCCAGCGGCGCCGGCTCTCAAGTCTTTGTTCTGCTCCGACTAAGACTGCTGAACCCTCCGGCTACTGACAACAGCGACGGCGAGCTGTGGGTTGCAGCCACGCATCTCAAAGCTAAGGTGACCTTCTCTAATCTGCGCCTGTTGCAGACGAAGGTGAGTATTCGGATTTTAAAACCAACTGGGCTAATCCTCCCAAGCTAATATCCCCCTAATCCCCCCACGCTAAAATCTCCCCTGATCCCCCACGCTAAAATCTCCCCTGATCCCCCACGCTAAAATCTTCCCTGATCCCCCACGCATAAATCTACCTTAATCCTCACACGCTAAAATCTCCCTTAATCCTCACACGCTTAAATCTACCTTAATCCTCACACGCTAAAATCTCCTTTAATCCTCACACGCTAAAATCTCCTTTAATCCTCCCACGCTTAAATCTCCCTTAATCCTCCCACGCTTAAATCTCCCTTAATCCTCACACGCTTAAATCTACCTTAATCCTCACACGCTAAAATCTCCCTTAATCCTCCCACGCTTAAATCTCCCTTAATCCTCACACGCTAAAATCTCCCTTAATCCTCACACGCTAAAATCTCCCTTAATCCTCCCACGCTTAAATCTCCCTTAATCCTCACACGCTTAAATCTCCCTTAATCCTCACACGCTAAAATCTCCCTTAATCCTCCCACGCTTAAATCTCCCTTAATCCTCCCACGCTTAAATCTCCCTTAATCCTCCCACGCTTAAATCTCCCTTAATCCTCACACGCTAAAATCTCCCTTAATCCTCCTACGCTTAAATCTCCTTTAATCCTCACACGCTAAAATCTCCCCTAATCCTCCTACGCTAAAATATCCCTTAATCCCCTACGCTAAAATCTCCCCTAATCCTCCCACGTTAAAAATCTTACCCAAATCCCCTACGCTAAAAAATCTCCCCTAATCCTCCCACGTTAAAAAACTCCTCTTTCCCTCCCACGCTACGTAAAATCGTAAGATCGACCTTTAATTCTTTCAAACTCCCTTAATCCTCATACCAAAAAGAGCTCCTAGTCTGATATTGAGTGTCTGTTTTCCTAGCCGATATGTATCGAAAATTAACTTTACTAAGGGAATATACAATACAAGCTAATAATTGTAAAAACTACAGGCGCTAATCACCGCCCTAAAAGAGCGCGTGCCAGCCAACTCGCCCCTGTTGCTATGCGGCGATTTCAACGGCGAAAGCTTTGAACCATTTTACAACGTGATCGTTCAATCCGGTCTCGACATCGCCTCGGCCTACAAGCAGCCTGAGGAGCCTCCTTTCACTACGTTTAAATACGTTGGCAAATCGGCCGAGCCGCAGGCCAGGGCCATAGACTATATCTGGTACCGGCGCCTGCGACCGCTAGCCCTGCTGGAGATTCCGCCTCGGGACAGCGTCGAGTCCAACGGTCTGCCCTGCGCTGCGTTCCCGTCTGATCATTTCTGTCTGAGCGTTGATTTCTGCTTCTGCAAGAACTGATCGCTATGTATCCTTCAGGTTTCTCTTGCTATGGGATTGTTATGATAAACTTACATTTAGAAATTAATTCATTTAGCTATTAATCTTCTTCTAACTACCACTCCTAATGTGCCACTTTGTGTGACGTTAGTAGTTGGGGTTTTTAATGGTACTAGCTAGGCTAAAATGGCACTCCTATAACTGAAAATGGCACTCCTATAGCTGGAAATGGCACTCCTATATCTGATAATGGCACTCCTATAGCTGATAATGGCACTCCTATAGCTGGAAATGGCACTCCTATAGCAGATAATGGCACTCCTATAGCTGGAAATGGCACTCCTATAGCAGATAATGGCACTCCTATAGCTGGAAATGGCACTCCTATAGCAGATAATGGCACTCCTATAGCTGGAAATGGCACTCCTATAGCAGATAATGGCACTCCTATAGCTGGAAATGGCACTCGTATAACTTAAAATGGCACTCCTATAGCTGGAAATGGCACTCCTATAGCTGATAATGGCACTCCTATAGCTGAAAATGGCACTCCTATAGCTGAAAATGCCACTCCTATAGCTGATAATGGCACTCCTATAGCTGATAATGGCACTCCTATAGCTTATGTAACCCACAATAATCATGGCCCGTTATGAATCATTTTTAATCAGCTGTCACTGCTGCCCCGATATTGCGCTTTTGCTCTTGTTTTTTGTCGAAATAAAACATTTCAGAATGTCTGTGGTCACTATAACTATAACTTAGGATAACTTAGCGTATGTGAACCTGAGAAGTATTGTATGTAAATACACTATCTAGATGTAATGATGAGATTATAATAAGCATCTTACAAAACGTACTGCTCAAACTCTTCAACTTTTATCATTCGGTAAATTTAGCTAGTATGCAAAAATTAATTTAAAAGCTGATCTCAGTACACACTGTAATTTAATAACACAATTTCGGCTGCACATTCTGTGCCTTTATTTATCTAATAGTTGGGTTTTTATTTGTAAAATAAATATTCTCGAAAAGATATACAACCCTGGATTGTGAAGAGTTTCTGCTTTTAGCAGCCTGGCCGTTTGAATTCATAGATTAAACTGGAAGCTTTTTAATTGTTTTTTTTGTTATTCTTTGTTAGACTGAACAAATCTTTTAAACACCTAAATCCCAAACGCCAAACTTCGCAAACCCCAATCTTCACAAACCACAGCTTCAAAAACACCTAAATCACAAACGCCAAACTTCGCAAACCCCAATCTTCACAAACCACAGCTTCAAAAACACCTAAATCACAAACGCCAAACTTCGCAAACCCCAATCTTCACAAACCACAGCTTCAAAAACACCTAAATCACAAACGCCAAACTTCGCAAACCCCAATCTTCACAAACCACAGCTTCAAAAACACCTAAATCACAAACGCCAAACTTCGCAAACCCCAATCTTCACAAACCACAGCTTCAAAAACACCTAAATCACAAACGCCAAACTTCGCAAACCCCAATCTTCACAAACCACAGCTTCAAAAACACCTAAATCACAAACGCCAAACTTCGCAAACCACAGCTTCAAAATCACCAAAATCACCAAGCAAAGCTTCACAAACCCCAAACTTCACAAGCCACAAAATCACAAACCCCAAACTTCACAAACCACAAAATCACAAACCCCAAACTTCACAAAGCGCAACTTCACAAGCTCCAAATCACAAATCCCTAACGTCAAACAGTCAATTTTATAAGAAAATGTTAGACAGTAATTTCAAGCATTGTGAAAGTTAGGCTATGCAAAATATTGCTAATTTAGATTGCTCACATAATCTCGTTGGCCAGGTGACTTGGGGGATCCCGGGCTTAATTCCCACGGTTCCCACGATCCCAGAAGTCGGAAGCGCTGTCTCGTAAATCTTCTGCATGCTTTTTTAAAGAGAGGCCATGAGAACAGCGTCGGCTGTTGATCGAGCGAGCGATGGGAAAGCGGAGCAGTCTTGCCGAGATGAGGCTACAGACCGTCCTTCAGATGCGGAGGCGGTCTACACTCTGGTTCCAGAAAAAAAGTTAGCTAAAAGCGGAGGCGGCCTTAATCTTTTTTACATCAAGCCGCAGAGAACAAACGGTTGTGCTCACTTTTTAATTGAAAGTCTACACAGCAGATTCCTTCAGCAAATCTGTGGGTTTTGTTACCAGCTCCATCAAAACCCTAGAGCTTTCCTAGAAATTTCTATTTTGTCTGGCTGGGCGTCTGCGTTGAACCAGGTGGCAAATCTGCGGGTAAATTTTGATGGACCTGGTTGAGAGAAAGGGAGAGGCAAGTTTGGATTCGTAAAGGTCAAAGTGCAAGATTATCTATACATGTGTATGTTGGGTAGATGACCCCACACGTACACCTTTGTATACAGTCTTATAGTTTTCCGGTTGGGGTGTCGGGGCGCCTGCTCAAGTGATCTCGTGATATTGAATTTTTGCTTAATTTATTTATATTCAAAAATCCGACCGCGCGCGCGCGTGTTGCGGAGACTGTGGAGGAGTTTTTTGTTGAGAGGGGAAGAATTTCGCGCTTATTAAAATTGGTTTGTTTGCCTGCATGTGGCGGCTGTCGCGGCGGAGTTGCTAGGGGATTAGCATAGTGTTGGTGTGCAGTCGGCAGATTGTTTCATTCCGGATATTTGGAGGCTACGTGAGGTCACCCAACATATTTTATTTTTCTTTCATAAAATAATATTTTATATTAGAAGCTTATTTATTAAAATCTCATTATAAATATGGGTACGAGTACCTCGTTTACCATTTGAATCAATCTAAATTACAAATTAGTGCAATTGTAGCCATGATTAATTACTCGTAATTGAATAATTAATATAATAATAATAATTGATTACACCTGCCCTAATAGGCAGATGTGCAACCGACAGCTCAGCCGCAGCTATTGAGAGGCGCATCTGAAGGCTGCGTACGGCTGTTCAGTCCAAGGACTGGGGGGGGGGGGCGTCGACACACATCCTCAATTACCCTCCATTACCCCAGCTAATGCTGGCACCCATTTTACAGCTGGGTGAACTGAAGCAATGCAGAGTTAAGCGTCTTGCTCAAGGACACAAATTGTTCCTAGTGGGATGAGGAATCGAACCCCGACCTTTAAGTCGTGAGTTCGACGCTCTGACTACTAGGCTACAACCCCAGATAGAAGAGGAAAGGAGAAGGAATAGAGAGGAGATGATAAGCGATATATGAGATATGAGGTGGGATGGGAGATGGGAGAGAAGAGAA
>NIVC01004478.1:94989-102614 GCA_002269645.1 Macrostomum lignano
ATCAGCTGCTGTTCCCTTCATCTATCAGCTGCTGTTCCCTTCATCTATCAGCTGCTGTTCCCTTCATCTATCAGCTGCTGTTCCCTTCATCTATCAGCTGCTGTTCCCTTCATCTATCAGCTGCTGTTCCCTTCATCTATCAGCTGCTGTCCCCTTCATCTATCAGCTGCTGTTCCCTTCATCTATCAGCTGCTGTTCCCTTCATCTATCAGCTGCTGTTCCCTTCATCTATCAGCTGCTGTTCCCTTCATCTATCAGCTGCTGTTCCCTTCATCTATCAGCTGCTGTCCCTTCATCTATCAGCTGCTGTTCCCTTCATCTATCAGCTGCTGTCCCCTTCATCTATCAGCTGCTGTTCCCTTCATCTATCAGCTGCTGTTCCCTTCATCTATCAGCTGCTGTTCCCTTCATCTATCAGCTGCTCCTCCCTTCATCTATCAGCTGCTCCTCCCTTCATCTATCAGCTGCTGTTCCCTTCATCTATCAGCTGCTGTCCCCTTCATCTATCAGCTGCTGTTCCTTTCATCTATCAGCTGCTGTTCCCTTCATCTATCAGCTGCTGTTCCCTTCATCTATCAGCTGCTGTCCCCTTCATCTATCAGCTGCTGTCCCCTTCATCTATGAGCTGCTGTTCCCTTCATCTATCAGCTGCTGTTCCCTTCATCTATGAGCTGCTGTTCCCTTGATCTATCAGCTGCTCCTCCCTTCATCTATCAGCTGCTGTTCCCTTCATCTATGAGCTGCTGTTCCCTTCATCTATCAGCTGCTGTTCCCTTCATCTATCAGCTGCTGTTCCCTTCATCTATCAGCTGCTGTTCCCTTCATCTATCAGCTGCTGTTCCCTTCATCTATCAGCTGCTGTTCCCTTCATCTATCAGCTGCTGTCCCCTTCATCTATCAGCTGCTGTTCCCTTCATCTATCAGCTGCTGTTCCCTTCATCTATCAGCTGCTCCTCCCTTCATCCACCGTACTACCGGTCTGTGTTTGTGAACCTTACTGCAATTTTAGATCTCACAAATCTCCCGCAGACCAAAGCCAGCCGCAGAAGAAAGTAGTATGCTGCACGAATAAACGAAAGAACAGACAAGTAACGCATCGAAAACGGCGTCCAGTGTCCGTTTGAAATTCTTTTTCCGTTTATGCTTATCTTATGTAAAAAATTGCTATTTTGTACAAGAAATATAAAATTCGTAAACTTCTGCTCTTGCTAAAAATAAATCGGGACTCGTAGTACTCTACTGTTAGCAGTATGATTAGCGTGAGTAATTCGACGGCATATTGTTGTGAAATTATAATATTGTAAATCTAACTTGAGTGGGCTTTCCATTTAATCAACCCATTCTCTCCCTTCTCTCCCCTTCTCTCCCCTTCTCTCCCTTTCTCTCCCTTTCTCTCCCTTTCTCTCCCCCTCTCTCCCTTCTCTCCCTAATATAGGTAATTTTGTCCGCCAGGGCGACATATAATTTCGTCCGTTCCCAAGTAATTGCCTTCTCCCTTTCTCTCCCTTCTCTCCCTTTCTCTCTTCTTCTCTCCCTTCTCTCCCCTTCTCTCCCTTTCTCTCCCCTTCTCTCCCTTTCTCTCCCCTTCTCTCCCTTTCTCTCCCTTCTCTCTCTCCTTCTCTCCCCCTCTCCCCCTCTCTCTCTTCTCTCCCCCTCTGTCCCCTTCTCTCCCTTTCCCCCTCTCTCCCCTCTCTTTCTCTCCCCTTCTCTCCCTTTCTCTCCCTTCTCTCCCCTTCTCTCCCTTCTCTCCCCTTCTCTCCCCCTATCTCCCCCTCTCCCTTCTCTCCCTTCTCTCCCCCTATCCCCTTCTCTCCCCCTATCCCCTTCTCTCCCCCTCTCTCCCCTCTCTCCCCCTCTGTCTCTTCTCTCCCCCTTCCCCCTCTCTCCCCCTTCTCTCCCCCTTCTCTCCCCCTCTCTCTTTCTCTCCCCTTCTCTCACCGCTTACCTACTTTTTTGCCCGTTAACCTCACGTCGCTTGACTGATGTTTTTTAACTCTCAGTTACAAGACCTTGCCTATAACCTCCCAACCTACATTTACATAAGAAAAAATAGCTTCCGTAATTAATAAATAAATCAATCAATCAAAGAAGCAATGTGAAAGTCTGTCCTGCCAGATCCCCCGCTTCAGGCTGTATAAAAAGTTTTTAGGCTAGGTATATAACTTGCCTGCTTTGAAGTGTAGAATTTCCCAAGATTGCTACCATATATACCGGTACGTATAAATAACACCAACTGACTGGTATATCGGATTTCAGACCTGTCAATCCAATCTGGCTATTCAGCATGTCTCCCCAGTACATTTTGATACTTCACACGCTGTTATCGCTGTTATAGTACAATAATATAGAGAATGGGCAATTTGCGTGCGAACGAACTGGTATTTGGACACTGGTATAGGCAACCGAGAGGGTAAATATCAAATTATCAATATTTTACACTCAGTTTTTTTTGCATGAGGCAGCCTTTACGCAATTCAAGTTGCTTTGAAGTATTGTAGCTAATTACTAAAATAAAATTGATATACGCGCGGTGAATGCTGAATCTGAGAGCAGTCAGAGGGAGTACGAGATGGAGAGGGAGAGAGGAGAGGGAGAGGGGATGAGGAGAGGTAAAAGGGGGACGATAGAGGGAGAGGAGAGGGAGATGGAGAGGGAGAGGAAGAAGGAGAGGGAGAAGGAGAGGAGAAGGAGAGGGAGGAGAGGGAGAGGGAGAGGGAGAAGGAGAGGGAGATGGAGAGGGAGATGGAGAGGGAGAAGGAGAAGGAGAGGGCGATGGAGAGGGAGAGGGAGAAGGAGAAGGAGAGGGCGATGGAGAGAGAGAGAGAGAGAGAGAGAGAGGGAGAGAGAGAGAGAGAAAGGAGGGCGCCTCCAATCTCGGGCACTGACACGGTAGAAAGTCAGAAAGGACTGAAAAAAGTCAATTTAAATTGAGTAGCCGATATTTCGAAATTAAATTTCTTCGTCAGGGCTGCAAGCGAGTGAAGTTTATTTGGCGCGAATTGCCGTCAAAATATAAAGGCGATATCGCCAGGGAGAGACGATCGATAAATTGATGTGCTCAAGCACTTAAAACAGTGCGCATGGTCAGTACATTAAAACGAGTCGGAGACTATGAGAAAAGCGGGGGGTGGCTAAAACTGTACAATTGGGCCTATAGACGACCTTTAAGTGTAGAATAAAAATTGTAAAAATAAATGGCGAAATAAATAGGTAAGGTAAATAAAAATAATTATTAAATGTTCAGAGCAGAAATGCAGGTGCACCGTACACAGTGTCAGAAAAATGAATAAAAAGCAGAAAATAAATAATCTGAATAAATCGAAATAAAGTCAATGAAAAAATCACAGAGGGGAAAATAGCAGTAAAGGAGCCTTTGTACAGCTGATCTCAATTGGCAGAAGCTGGTTCGAGCTGGCTGTGGCAGAGTAGATCCCGAAGGCTCCTCCCTTTAGTGAAGGCCGGCAGTACAGGGGCATCGCAGTGCTGTGCCACGCCGTCCCTCACCTTGGCAACCAGGGTGTCTGACCCAGCGCAGTGCGGCACAATCAGTGGGATCGCCGGATTGTGCAGCACCCCGGCCAGCTCGTTGGCGCCATGTGGGACCAGAGTTTTCAGGACCGCGATGAGTTTGGCCTCCTGGCGTTGACGTCGTTCATTGGCCTTGGGTCCAGAGCCGTCCCGCGTCCACACTCCGGTGAAGGCAAAGTCCTCGAGACTATGGCCATCGTTGCTGAAGTGGCGGGCCACCGGAGTGTCGCGTGCGTGCCTGATGTCGCCGACGTGCGCTAGCATGCGGGCCCGGATGCTGTTGACCGTCTCGCCGACGTAGACCGTGCAGCTGCAGCGGCGGCAGAACACGGTGTAGACAGCGTTGACCGAGTTGCAGTCGATCCTCTGGCTGATGGTGATCTTGACGGTCGTGGACGCAGATCCCGGGCAGACGGAGGTGAATCTGGCGTGCGCCTGGCAGCACTTGCACAGCCGGGCCGGGTTGCACGGCAGGAAGCCGAACTCCCACCGCCTTGTCGGGTAGAAACCCAGCTCCGCCAGCACCTCGTATTTGATATTGCGTAGAAAACGCCTGTTGTAGCCCTGGTGCTGCACCAGATTCGACAGCAGCTCGGTGCAGGCCGCGTCGAAGTCGACCATCCGGGAGCACCTGCGGGCGTATCTGATGAGCTGGGACTTGACCACACCCTTGAACGTCCGCCTCGGGTGGAATGAGTCGCGGTGGATAAGAGCTCGGCTGTCCGTGGGCTTGAAGAAGACTCTAGTCGCCAGACGCTTGGAGTCCCCCTCGCGGTCCCAGAAGACGGTGGTGTCCAGGAAGTTGACCTCGGTGCTGCTGTAGCTCAGCTGCAACCTGATGTTCGGGTCGAGGCCATCCAGGAGCTCGTGGAAGCGGACCAGCTCGTCTCTCGTTCCGTGCCAGACGCCGAAGATGTCGTCAATGTAGCGCAGCCACAGGGCGGGCTTCTGCGGGCTGAGCTCCAGGCCCCGCTGCTCCCAGTAGCCCATGTAGATGTTGCTGTAGCTGGGTGCAAACGACTTCCCCATGGCCGTGCCTTTCACTTGCAGGAAAAATTTGCCGTCGAATTCGAAGTCGTTGCGCTCCAGGTTAAGCTTGAGCAGACTGAGGAGACTCGCGTCTGGGCGCCTGGCATCCGGGTGCTCCCTGAAGGCCCTCTGTACGCACTCGAGTCCGGCCGCGGTCGGGATGTTGGTGTAAAGGCTGGCGACGTCCATGGTGAACAGGAAGGACTCCTCGGACGCCGCACAGGCGATCCCGCGGATGGCGGCTTGGAAGTGGTCAGTGTCCCTGATGAAGCTGGGCAGCTGGATGACGATCGGCTGCAGGAAGCTGTCGATGAAGCGGCCGCTGGCGTAAGACTCGCTGTCCACGTCAGACACGATGGGCCGGCCCGGAGGAATGTCGCCGAGCGGCCACGACTCGACGGGCTTGTGGATCTTCGGCAGGATGTAGAAGCACCGCGTGCGGAACTCCTCCTTCGGGCAGAAGGCGTTGAACTGGCGCCGATCGATGATCCTTCGGTCCAGCAGCGATCTGAAGACGCCGCGGATCATCTGGGCTGTGAAGCGGCTGATCGGTGCGCTCAGAGGTCGGTAAAACAGCCGGGTCTTCCAGCTGACGCAGGCATTCACGGACATAGTCCTGCCGGTCCAGGATGACCAGCTGGCTGCCCTTGTCGGCCGGCTTGATGACGATGGACTTGTCTGCCCGCAGATCTCGCAGTGCCTTTGCCTCCGCCTGGCTGACGTTTGGAGCGTTCCTGCAGTCCCGGATGTTCTCCCTGACGTCGTCCAGCTCCGCCAGAGCGGCTTTAATTTCGGGCCGGAGGCGGCTCGGATCGATGCTGGCCGTTGGGCGGCGGGGAAGCGGCGGACCGTCGTCCACCGTCAGTTCGCGCTTGAAGCCGCGAGCCGCCGACACGGCCAGACGCTCGCCAAAGTTGCGGACGCCGGACGCCAGAGACTCCGCCGAGGTGCACCGAGGAGCCACTACGAAGGACTGGCCGCGCTCCAGCAGTTGCAGTTCAGTCGGTGCGAGAGCGCGGCTGGAAAGGTTCGTCACCCTCAGTTGGGGGGGCCATGGCTCGCCCCCGCCCGCTCAGTTTTTTGGAAGGTCGCCCGCCGTCTCCAGGGCGACGGCGAACGCCCCATCAGCAGACTGTCGCTCCAGGCTGATCTGGTCCCGTCGGAATGCCAGGTCCTTGGTGTCCAGCGAGATCAGGCTGACAGACCGGTAGCTGCTCAGGAGCTGGTTCGTCTTGCGACAGTTACTCTTCTGGAGCGCCGGCGCATCGGGGGGGCACACGGTCTGCACCACCCAGATTGACGCGCCGGGGAAAGCCTTCCTGATGTTGGTCAGGCTCATCTTCCAGAGCTTGGCGATGGAGAAGTCGAAGCTCTCACGGTGGAGGTCGTTGTTGCCGGCCCAGACGATGACGCGGCCCGTGTCGGGACTCGCATTCTCTCGCATTCTTCAGAGGGAGAATGAGAAGGAGAGGGAGAAGGAGAAGGAGAGGGAGAGGGAGAGAGAAAAGGAGAGGGAGAATGAGAAGGAGAGGGAGAAGGAGAGGGAGAGGGAGAAGGAGAGGGAGATGGAGAGGGAGATGGAGAGGGAGAAGGAGAAGGAGAGGGCGATGGAGAGGGAGAGGGAGAAAGAGAGGGAGAGAGAAAAGGAGAGGGAGAATGAGAAGGAGAGGAGAATGAGAAGGAGAGGGAGAAGGAGAGGAGAAGGAGAGGGAGAAGAAGGAGAGGGAGAAGGAGAGGGAGAGGGAGAGGGAGAAGGAGAGGGAGATGGAGAGGGAGATGGAGAGGGAGAAGGAGAAGAAGAGGGCGATGGAGAGGGAGAGGGAGAAGGAGAAGGAGAGGGCGATGGAGAGGGAGAGGGAGAAAGAGAGGGAGAGAGAGAAAAGGAGAGGGAGAATGAGAAGGAGAGGGAGAATGAGAAGGAGAGGGAGAAGGAGAAGGAGAGGGAGAGGGAGAAGAAAAGGAGAGGGAGAATGAGAAGGAGAGGGAGAAGGAGAGGGAGAGGGAGAAGGAGAGGGAGATGGAGAGGGAGATGGAGAGGGAGAAGGAGAAGGAGAGGGCGATGGAGAGGGAGAGGGAGAAAGAGAGGGAGAGAGAAAAGGAGAGGGAGAATGAGAAGGAGAGGAGAATGAGAAGGAGAGGGAGAAGGAGAGGAGAAGGAGAGGGAGAAGAAGGAGAGGGAGAAGGAGAGGGAGAAGGAGATGGAGAGGGAGAAGGAGAGGGAGAGGGAGAAGGAGAGGGAGAAGAAGGAGAGGGAGAAGGAGAGGGAGAAGAAGGAGAGGGAGAAGGAGAGGGAGAAGGAGATGGAGAGGGAGAAGAAGAGGGAGAAGGAGAAGGAGAGGGAGAAGGAGAGGGAGAAGAAGGAGAGGGAGAAGGAGAGGGAGAAGGAGATAGAGAGGGAGAAGGAGAGGGAGAAGGAGAAGGAGAGGAGAATGAGAAGGAGAGGAGAATGAGAGGAAGGGAGGAGAAGGAGAGGGAGAAGAGAGGGAGAAGAAGGAGAGGAGAAGGAGAGGGAGAAGGAGATGGAGAGGGAGAAGGAGAGGGAGAGGGAGAAGGAGATGGAGAGCGAGTGACGCAGAGGTGCAGGGAGAGGGAGGAGGGAGGGGAGAGGACTGGTATAGGATTATAAAACAGCTAAATTAAGTAAAGCTTAGACTAGAGCAGAGTAAAGAAGTGGACTCGCGAAGGTTTGAAACGGAGATAGGGACGGGACTGGTGTGGATAACAGTAGAAATGAGAGAAGGTCAGCAATAAAGTGAGAATTCAATAATCGGGATCACGAGTGTCTAAATAGAATTTCTAATACATAGCTGCCATTGGTTGCAGTTGCAGACTGACAGTTTTAACATTTATAACACCCCTGACCCCAAGCCAAGTTGGACTCTGGAGGCAGGTGCGCAGCAGCTCCAGCAAACTGTGGCAGGTGTTCATCGAGGAGAGGACTCCTACCCATGATGACGTAATGCTGCTGCTGGCACTGTCCCGCGGACACACTCAACCGCATATAGGTGTAATCATCGGGGCATGCACTCGCTCCGAATTCCATCTGGATCTGGATGCGGGGCCTGCAG
>NIVC01004479.1:0-44651 GCA_002269645.1 Macrostomum lignano
GCAGTTGCGCTATATGAGGCTAATTAACATACTTTGTGTAAATTAATTTTTCTGACCATAAAAAAACGAATTTTGCTGTTACATGTACATGTATCTGCATGATGACTTGATTGTAAACTGCACCCTCTTGCTTGAACTTTTGTTATAATGTAGTAATTTCTATACAGACCTAGCTGTTCTCAATTACGTGTTCATGTGCATGTACAGTATGCTAAAAGCACTGTACGTTTATCTCAAAACTATCTCCTACTATGCAGTGAATGTTTGCAGTTATAAAAAATATCATATAAATGTATGTATATAAAAATGGTTTATACATGTCTTAATTAATTGACATGATCCCGTTACATGTATTTCTCAAATCGTGTAAAGATGTCAGTGTTGTTTGATAAATGCCATTGGTTTGCATGTGCTGTAAATATAATATACTACTTATACAAGTAGCAATAAATACATGTAATACCATGCATTGCATATGCAGCAGTATTAATACACTGTACACTATATGAATTGCTTTGACTTTGAATTCGAAATTTGATGACCTCAATTAAGGTTAAAGTTTGACTAACAGCTAGAGACCAAACTAGCTGGATTCACACTGGATTCTAATCGAAAACGAAAAATTATAACGAAAAAATCCTTTTGCTATAGGGAAACAGCCTTTTTAAAAAAATTGAGCCGTACGTATATATCTCTGCACAGAACGCCTCAGAATGTCCTCCCCTAAATCTTTTTCTATTGGTCTCAATTGTACTCTTATTGTACATGTAACTTTATAGCCAGCACAGCTTTACTGTGTAACCCGGCCTTACTGTGTACCTGTACCTGCACAAAACGCTGCAGGCCATACCGGCGAGGACAGGCGCACAATCGGCGTTTTGTCGACTGCATGCGTAGCGGACCGCACCTAATTGTCCTAGGACTGTTATGAACAATTACCCCATCAATTAGTAGAACAGTAAAGGAAAAATTTAACCAAATTTAACAAAAAAATACATAGTTACAGGAAGTCACGAACGTTCTATGCAGGGCACACCTGCACTTATATGAGCGACAGTTAAACGAAAAAAATAGTAAAACAAACGATTTAGGTTAATAATGTAGTAAATGTTTTATATATAACAAGACGCATAAAAAATAATCTTATAAAATTATTAAGTATAAATCTTTCTTAAGTATTTTATTTGTTAAATTCATGAGTAATCAAAGCTTGGTATTAAAATTTGAAATTGTGACTAATTTTTTTTCGAATGGAATTTTCATATGTGCATGTTCTTCGTCGTGACTCGTGCTTTAGTGCTGTAGCCTGTAGTACATCACTGATTCACTGTACATGTGTTGTGTTGACAGCTTTGACAGTCACAGCGGCGTTGGGAGGGGGGATGTTGGGATGTATTCCCCCGAATAGCCTAAAAAAGTTTCGTCTGTTTTCTAGCAATTTCTTATTTCTTTTTCGTTTTTGTTCTCCATAGACCATAGGGGATGATAAGGCCGGCCAAGGCGGCCTTAACCTCCTAACCCGATAAAAACTTTTGGCGGCCTATTGGCGGCTTTTGGCTAGCCTTCTAAATTTTATTGATTTATCAATTTTTGTTTTGCATTTTATTAACAACAGCTAATGCCTAAAGCTACTGACTAGGGTTTTGCAATAGACATTTGCTTGGTAATAATTTATTATTAATGATGATACCAAAATTTCCTTGCAGAAAGGGATACACTTGATCAGTTTCAGTTTCTTTTTAGTAATCCTAGGTCTAGACTTTTAGTGCATTATCCTTTGCCTTTGGCTTTGTTTTAGCTATAAATATCTAAGTAGCTTAGCTGTCTGTAGCCCTAGGCCTAGCTATTCAGAAACTTTTAATGCTTAATGTACTTTTTGTTTATTGGTAGCTATATATTATATTTATCGATTAAGGTAAAATTGTAACCTTATTTTTACTTTATAAAATAATTACTTGTTTGTAATAGAGCATCTGTTTTTTATCTAATATTTAAAGAAAGATATTTTAGTTATTTAAAATCAATATTCTTTTTTATATAAGAAATTGTTATTAAATAAATAAATAAAACTAAATGTTTGTTTAAAACTTTTTTACAAAAAATCAGAAAATTCTAATCTAATGAAAAATATTATAATAAAAAATAATATATAAAGTGTCTTTGCCTGCTCACTGCTCCTGAAACCTCCCCTAATCAGTTACAAAAATCGCCTCTTAACTGCCCCTGAAATCTCCCCCAATCAGTTAGAAGAATCGCCCTCAACTGCTCCTGAAATCCCCCCCCCCCAATCAGTTAGAAGAATCGCCCCTCAACTGCTCCTGAAATCTCCCCTAATCAGTTAGAAGAATCGCCCTCAACTGCTCCTGAAATCCCCCCCTAATCAGTTAGAAAAATCTATCATCAACTGACCCTGAAATCTCCCCCAATCAGTTAATAGAATCGCCACTTAACCACCCCTGAAATCGCTGTACTTGAGAAGTTGCCGTTATTTATGAATAAAGTTAAGTAGCTGGTTTTATTATAATATTATGCAATATATATTCCATGCTCTAAATGTAGGCTACCATAAGTCCTCGACCTCGTGACAAACCAATTTTGCTTAATGTTTATTGTATTCCCCCCCTTGTTTTCAAGACAACCAACAATATTGCGCATTGCAACGTGCAGGTGTGTTTCCAATGGCCCTAATTTGCACAGCTGTAACGTGATATATTTGGCTAGCTAATAAAATATGCGCATATTTATTTTAATAGAATTTTTTGATTCGCACGCTCCCTGCTTTTCTGCATGCTCTTAGAAAATTCTAAAAGCTAGTAGAGACATATCTGCGCATACCTTTGTGAATGTCTTTAACAAACGGTTTAGCAGCAGCAATGTCCACTTCAAAGCGATCTGTAGACGAGCCGTACACGGCCAGCAGTTACCGATCGATGCGCAGCACCGCAGGCGATGACGTGTTGGCCAAATATCGAACCTCAGACACTTCATCTTCAGCGTTGAATTCTTCGAAGCAGTCGTATCGGCTCGATCACAGAGAGCCGAGCTCCGACACGCCAGCTCCTCACCAGCATCAGGTGGGCTACGCCAACCTGCCCAATCAGATCTACAGGCGAGCGGTTCGTCGCGGGTTCGAATTCAACTTGATGGTGGTTGGCGAGACTGGATTGGGGAAGTCCACCTTGTTGAATAGTTTGTTCTCGTCTGAGCTGTACAACTCTGACCATCCTGGTCCGTCCAAGCGGATTAAGAAGACTGTCTGTGTTGAATCCCACACTGTACTGTTGAAGGAGAACAGCGTGCACCTGCGGCTGAACCTGATTGACACGCCAGGATTTGGTGATGCTGTTGATAATACCAACTGCTGGAGTCCGGTGATTGATTATATTGAGGCCAGGTTCCAGGAGCACCTTACTGCCGAGCAGAAGGTGAGCTTTTTTTAATTGTCTTGAGATTGTGCACTTTCTGTTCGTTTAACTTTTTGATTTTGCACCTCTAATTAGGTGTGAGAATCGCCTCTAATTGGGGGTGAGAATCGACTTATTGGGGGTGAGAATCGCCTCTAATTAGGTGTGAGAATCGCCTCTAATTAGGTGCGAGAATCGCCTCTAATTAGGTGCGAGAATCGCCTCTATTTAGGTGTGAGAATCGCCTCTAATTGGGGTTGAGAATCGCCTTTAATCAGGTGTGAGAATCGTCTCTAATTGGATGTTGAAAATCCCTCTAATTAGGTGTGAAGATCGTCTCTAATTGGGGTGAGAATCGCCTCTAATCGGGGGTGAAAATCGCCTCTAATTAGGTGTAAGAATCGCCTCTAATTGGGGGTGGGAGTCGTTTCTAATTGGGGGTGAGAATCGCCTCTAATTAGGTGTGACAATCGCCTTTAATAAGGTGTGAGAATCGCCTCTATTTAGGTGTGACAATCGCCTTTAATCAGGTGTGAGAATCGCCTCTATTTAGGTGCGAGAATCGCCTCTAATTAGGTGTGAGAATCGCCTCTAATTAGGTGTGAGAATCGCCTCTAATTAGGTGTGAGAATCGCCTCTATTTAGGTGCGAGAATCGCCTCTAATCAGGTGTGAGAATCGCCTCTAATTAGGTGTGAGAATCGCCTCTAATTAGGTGTGAGAATCGCCTCTAATTGGGGGTGCGAATCGCCTCTAATTAGGTGTGAGAATCGCCTCTAATTAGATGTGAGAATCGCCTCTAATTAGGTGTGAGAGTCGTCTCTAATTAGGTGTGAGAATCGTCTCTAATTAGGTGCGAGAATCGCCTTTAATTAGGTGTGAGAATCGCCTCTAATTAGGTGTGAGAATCGCCTCTAATTAAGTTTGAGAATCGCAATTCGACCCCCGTCACTCACTATCTCCAGGTCAACCGAGGTCAGATTCTGGACAGCAGAGTACACTGCGTACTCTACTTCATAGCGCCAACTGGTCACGGCCTGAAGCCGTTGGACATCGAATTCATGAAGCGCCTATCGGACCGGGCCAATGTGGTGCCAATTCTGGCCAAGGCCGACTGCATGACCCCGGACGAGTTGCGCGACTTTAAAAAGACAATACTGAACGAGCTTGCTCAGCATAAAATCCGGGTTTACGATTTCCCCGACTGTCCGGGCAGCGATGCGCCAGCTGCCACCGCATCCGCCGCTGCCTCGTCCGCCTCTGTTTCCGCCGCCTCGTCCGTCTTTAGTTCAACTAAAGACGACGATTTCAATGGCCAGATAAAGGGCTACAGAGAGCGAATGCCGTTCGCCGTGATTGGCGCCAACTGTACAGTTGAAGGTCGCGGCGGCAGCTCTAGCCAGCGAGCCCGGGCCAGAGTCTATCCGTGGGGCACAGTTGAAGTGGAAAATTTGGAGCACAACGATTTTCGAGCATTGAGAAACCTGCTGCTGCGGACTCATATGCAGGACCTGCGGGAGGTCACCAGCAACCTGCACTATGAGAACTACAGGTGAGCGGCGAGGGGACAGCCGCCATTGTGCCACTTTTCTGTCCTCTTCTGACTCCCCTTTCCCCCCCCCTACACCCCTTTCCACCCCTCCACTACACCCCCTTTCCACCCCTCCCTACACCCCCTTTCCACCCCTCCCCTACACCCCCTTTCCACCCCTCCCTACACCCCCTTTCCACCCCTCCACTACACCCCCTTTCCACCCCTCCCCTACACCCCCTTTCCACCCCTCCACTACACCCCCTTTCCACCCCTCCCCTACACCCCCTTTCCACCCCTCCGTTCCCCTTCGCTATTCTTCTCCGCCCCCTCTTTGCCCTCCTCCCGCCCCACTTTCCGCCTCCTTCCCCCCTCCTCTCCGCCCATCCTTTCCGCCCCTTTTCCACCGCCGCTTTTTCTACCCCAAAATTCCCACTCCTCTCCGCTCCCCTTCACACAATCCCACTTTCTCCGTCTTCTCTTTGCCCATCTCTTCTCCCTCACTGCCCTTCTTCCGCCTTTCCTCTCCCTCCCTCTCCGCCCCTCTCCGCCCCTGCACTCCAGTGCGCCATTAAAATTACTACGAGTAAAAGCAGCAGCTCTACCCAACCCTGCACAGCATCCCTGCATCCCTGCAACCTTCAGATTTGGCAAGCTGGCAGGCATCGCCCAGGAGTCGAAGTTTCGCACCACGGACGGCAAAGATCCGATGACACAGATGGAGGCGGAGAAGCGCGATCACGATCTTAAGCTGAAGAGTATGAAATCTGAGATGGAGGCAGTGTTCGAAATGAAGGTTGGCTTCTCGTTTGTGTACTTTGGCTTTGTCATAATTTCATTGTCACTCACCTAAAGTCACACTCACCCTATAGTCACTCCCACCCTATAGTCACTTTCATCCTACAGTCACTCTCATCCTATAGTCACTCTCACGCTATAGTCACTCATCCTATAGTCACTCTCACCCTATAGTCACTCCCACCCTGTAGTCACTCCCACCCTATAGTCACTCTCACCCTATAGTCACTCTTATCCTATAGTCACTCTCACCCTATAGTCACTCTCACCCTATAGTCACTCTCACCCTATAGTCACTCTCACCCTATAGTCACTCTCACCCTATAGTCACTCTCATCCTATAGTCACTCTCACCCTATAGTCACTCTCACCCTATAGTCACTCTCGCCCTATAGTCACTCTCACGTTATAGTCACTCTCATCCTATAGTCACTCTCACCCTATAGTCACTCTCATCCTATAGTCACTCTCACCCTATAGTCACTCTCACCCTATAGTCACTCTCACCCTATAGTCACTCTCACCCTATAGTCACTCTCACGCTATAGTCACTCTCACCCTATAGTCACTCTCATCCTATAGTCACTCTCACCCTATAGTCACTCTCACCCTATAGTCACTCTCACCCTATAGTCACTCTCACGCTATAGTCACTCATCCTATAGTCACTCTCACCCTATAGTCACTCCCACCCTGTAGTCACTCCCACCCTATAGTCACTCCCACCCTATATTCACTCTCACCCTATAGTCACTCTCACCCTATAGTTACTCTCACACTATAGTCACTCTCACCCTATAGTCACTCTCATCCTATAGTCACTCTCACCCTATAGTCACTCTCACCCTATAGTCACTCTCACCCTATGTCACTCTCATCCTATAGTCACTCTCACCCTATAGTCACTCTCACCCTATAGTCACTCTCACCCTATAGTCACTCTCACCCTATGTCACTCTCATCCTATAGTCACTCTCACCCTATAGTCACTCTCACCCTATAGTCACTCACCCTATAGTCACTCTCATCCTATTGTCACTCTCACCCTATAGTCACTCTCACCCTATAGTCACTCTTATCCTATAGTCACTCTCACCCTATAGTCACTCTCACCCTATAGTCACTCTCACCCTATAGTCACTCTCACGCTATAGTCACTCATCCTATAGTCACTCTCACCCTATAGTCACTCCCACCCTGTAGTCACTCCCACCCTATAGTCACTCCCACCCTATATTCACTCTCACCCTATAGTCACTCTCACCCTATAGTTACTCTCACACTATAGTCACTCTCACCCTATAGTCACTCTCACCCTATAGTCACTCTCATCCTATAGTCACTCTCACCCTATAGTCACTCTCACCCTATGTCACTCTCATCCTATAGTCACTCTCACCCTATAGTCACTCTCACCCTATAGTCACTCTCACCCTATAGTCACTCTCACCCTATGTCACTCTCATCCTATAGTCACTCTCACCCTATAGTCACTCTCACCCTATAGTCACTCACCCTATAGTCACTCTCATCCTATTGTCACTCTCACCCTATAGTCACTCTCACCCTATAGTCACTCTCATCCTATTGTCACTCTCACCCTATAGTCACTCTCACCCTATAGTCACCCTCACCCTATAGTCACCCTCACCCTATAGTCACTCAAACGCAGTCACCCTCACCCTATAGTCACTCAAACGCAGTCACCCTCACCCTATAGTCACTCAAACGCAGTCACCCTCACCCTATAGTCACTCAAACGCAGTCACCCTCACCCTATAGTCACTCAAACGCAGTCACCCTCACCCTATAGTCACTCAAACGCAGTCACCCTCACCCTATAGTCACTCTCACACAGTCACCCTCACCCTATAGTCACTCAAACGCAGTCACTCTCACCCTATAGTCACTCAAACGCAGTCACCCTCACCCTATAGTCACTCAAACGCAGTCACCCTCACCCTATAGTCACTCTCACACAGTCACCCTCACCCTATAGTCACTCAAACGCAGTCACTCTCACCCTATAGTCACTCAAACGCAGTCACCCTCACCCTATAGTCACTCTCACACAGTCACCCTCACCCTGCCCGGGCCGCAGGTGAAGGAGAAGAACCAGAAGCTCAAAGACTCCGAGCAGGACCTGCAGCGCCGGGCGGACCAGATGCGGCGCCAGCTGGAGCAGCAGGAGGCCGAACTAGCCGAGCGCAGGCGCCAATTCGAAGCCGAGAAGCAGGCCTGGGAGGCCTCGTTCGGCAATCATCAGGCTGACGGCGGCGCGTCAGATCCTCGCCGGCAGAGCCTGGAACCGCAGCGGCAGCCGTCGCCTCAGCTGAACGATGCGGCCAGCAAGGAGAAGAGCAAGACTAAGCGGTTGCCGTTTTTCAAGTGATTTTTATAGTTTAGCGTTGAATTTTGTTATCTCTCTCCTCAATGATTAGTTTACTAGTACTTTATGTACTTTAATTATTCGATATCATTTAATAGCGTCCAGGCAATTTGAAACTAAATAAAGTTCGGTTATTTTGTGTATGCTATTATCGTTAACATTTTTCAAACCATGGGTCAATAAGGTCAAACCTAGATTTGATCAAGGTCAAACCAATCAGCTGGCTTAGGGTCAATCAAGGTCAAGCCTATCAACTGGCTTAGAGTTAACTAAGGTTAAACCTAGGGTCAATTAGGATCAAATATTGGGTCAATCAAGGTCAAACCAGTCAGCTGGGTTAGGGTCAATCGAGGTCAAACCTATCAACTGGATTAGATTAGAATTAATTAAAAATAAACTATCCACTGTTAAAGTTCTTGACACTGGCTCAGGTTTATTTAGGGTCAACCCTCGACAGCTGATTTCGGGTCATTCAAGGTCAAGCGTGTCATCCTGTAATTTTGTGCATTTTATTATCAAATTTATCAGCTGATCTTGAATTCTTTGAGTTTCAAGGATTTTAAGGTCAAACTAGTCAGTGAAACCGACTCACAATTTAACAGCTATCAATGATTCTAAGGAATTCACTTTTTCTCTTTTTCTTTTTGATATCCAGCGAATTCTGTATACAGGAGCATGAACTCTATAGTCTACTACTGCTGATCATATATAAATTGCTTTTCTGGTCCTACTATACTACTTATAATAATATTCTATCCGCATGTTAAAGTTTGCCTGCTATAAAAATATTTTTTGTTACAATTTTGTCTAAAATCAAATCATTGTTTTTTTGTTCTCTTTTACGCAAGCTGCTCTTCCAATCATTTATGATTCTTCTGTTGAACACTGAGTAAATATTGATATTGAGCAATTTTGGTATGTACGGAGGTTTATAATGTTCCTTTTTGCTCCTTTCCCGTGAAATTCTAAGATTATTTTTATTATATCTTTTATTAGTGGAGTAATTACTTGTTGCGGAATTATGGGGAGAATTATCCCCCAATTAGGATATTCGTTAAGCCGCTTTAAGTGTGCTTTGTTGTACCAGTTACTCGGTGCATTGCTTTTTGCTTTCTGCTTTTGTGTCTAACAGGTGGGTAGCTGTGTCTAACAGGTGGGTAGCTGTGTCTAACAGGTGGGTAGCTGTGTTTAACAGGTGGGTAGCTGTGTCTAACAGGTGGGTAGCTGTGTTTAACAGGTGGGTAGCTGTGTCTAACAGGTGGGTAGCTGTGTCTAACAGGTGGGTAGCTGTGTCTAACAGGTGGGTAGCTGTGTTTAACAGGTGGGTAGCTGTGTCTAACAGGTGGGTAGCTGTGTCTAACAGTTAGGTAGTTGTGTCTAACAGGTGGGTAGTTGTGTCTAACAGTTAGGTAGTTGTGTCTAACAGGTGGGTAGCTGTGTCTAACAGGTGGGTAGTTGTGTCTAACAGGTGGGTAGTTGTGTCTAACAGGTGGGTAGTTGTGTCTAACAGGTGGGTAGTTGTGTCTAACAGTTAGGTAGTTGTGTCTAACAGTTAGGTAGTTGTGTCTAACAGTTAGGTAGTTGTGTCTAACAGTTAGGTAGTTGTGTCTAACAGATGGATTATGTGTCGAACAGGTGGGTAGTTGTGTCTAACAGGTGGGTAGTTGTGTCTAACAGTTAGGTAGTTGTGTCGAACAGGTGGGTAGTTGTGTCTAACAGTTAGGTAGTTGTGTCTAACAGATGGATTATGTGTCGAACAGGTGGGTAGTTGTGTCTAACAGGTGGGTAGTTGTGTCTAACAGTTAGGTAGTTGTGTCTAACAGTTAGTTAGTTGTGTCTAACAGTTAGGTAGTTGTGTCTAACAGATGGATTATGTGTCGAACAGGTGGGTAGTTGTGTCTAACAGGTGGGTAGTTGTGTCTAACAGGTGGGTAGTTGTGTCTAACAGATGGATTATGTGTCGAACAGGTGGGTACTTGTGTCTAACAGGTGGGTAGTTGTGTCTAACAGGTGGATAATTGTGTCGAACAGGTGGGTAGTTGTGTCTAACAGGTGGATAATTGTGTCGAACAGGTGGATAGTTGTGTCTAACAGGTGGGTAGTTGTGTCTAACAGGTGGATAATTGTGTCGAACAGGTGGATAGTTGTGTCTAACAGGTGGGTAGTTGTGTCTATCAGGTGGGTAGTTGTGTCTAACAGGTGGGTAGTTGTGTCTAACAGGTGGATAATTGTGTCGAACAGGTGGATAGTTGTGTCTAACAGGTGGGTAGTTGTGTCTATCAGGTGGGTAGTTGTGTCTAACAGGTGGGTAGTTGTGTCTAACAGTTAGGTAGTTGTGTCTAACAGATGGATTATGTGTCGAACAGGTGGGTAGTTGTGTCTAACAGGTGGGTAGTTGTGTCTAACAGTTAGGTAGTTGTGTCTAACAGTTAGTTAGTTGTGTCTAACAGTTAGGTAGTTGTGTCTAACAGATGGATTATGTGTCGAACAGGTGGGTAGTTGTGTCTAACAGGTGGGTAGTTGTGTCTAACAGGTGGGTAGTTGTGTCTAACAGATGGATTATGTGTCGAACAGGTGGGTACTTGTGTCTAACAGGTGGGTAGTTGTGTCTAACAGGTGGATAATTGTGTCGAACAGGTGGGTAGTTGTGTCTAACAGGTGGATAATTGTGTCGAACAGGTGGGTAGTTGTGTCTAACAGGTGGGTAGTTGTGTCTAACAGGTGGATAATTGTGTCTAACAGGTGGATAGTTGTGTCTAACAGGTGGATAGTTGTGTCTAACAGGTGGGTAGTTGTGTCTAACAGGTGGGTAGTTGTGTCTAACACAATGAATAACACCAATGCAGTCCTACGTTAGATGATATTACTTGCCACAAAAACTTACTTTAATTTAACTTTTATTATGCAAATTCCTTTGATTGAAACATTTCAAGTCACTTTGTGCAAATATTTTCACTTGCAACCCAGTAGTGACTGCTGGATATTGCTGGATTTTTTCGATTAATAAAATCTATCAGTTTTGAAGTGACCAATATTTCTATCGCGCATTGTTTTAATTTGGGGGCCAATTATTATAGCCGATATCATTTTTCATTCAATTTTTATTGACCGCAATCAAGAATTTAGAAGCATGTTAATCAAGTTTATTTTTTATAGTTTTTTTCACAAAAATTTGAGCTGAAATTAAAAAAAATAATTTCCGATGATAAAACGCGCTGCTTGTCTACTTGTAAGTAGTGTACTGTTGGCGTTCTTAATGCTGGTATATACAGACTCTATCTGAGTTATACAGACTCTGTGCATTAGTTAATGAAAAAACATTCTGCCACCCTTTTGCCTACGTGGTTACCTATTTGTAACGGAATGCAGATATGTAATTGTACCGTAAAGCATATAGTATATGCACGTGTTTTATAATAGCAATAAAATTGTGCAATTCATGCGGAAATTGCTTTAATTTGTTAGTACCCAATTGTATCGGATATAAATACAATGCAAATATCTTTACTCTGTTGCCAGCGCGCGGTTTAACTGTTTTAAAAATCATTTGCGCAAACTGAGCATTATAGATTTTTTAAATATTTCTTTGTGATTTACCTTGTAGTGTCCGTGTGAACTGGCTGTGTGACAGGTGAACTGGCTGTGTGACAGGTGAACTGCTGTGAACTGGCTGTGTGACAGGTGAACTGGCTGTGTGACAGGTAAACTGGCTGTGTGACAGGTGAACTGGCTGTGTGACAGGTGAACTGGCTGTGTGACAGGTGAACTGGCTGTGTGACAGGTGAACTGGCTGTGTGACAGGTGAACTGGCTGTGTGACAGGTGAACTGGCTGTGTGACAGGTAAACTGGCTGTGTGACAGGTGAACTGCTGTGAACTGGCTGTGGGACAGGTGAACTGGCTGTGTGACAGGTGAACTGGCTGTGTGACAGGTGAACTGGCTGTGTGACAGGTGAACTGCTGTGTGACAGGTGAACTGGCTGTGTGACAGGTGAACTGGCTGTGTGACAGGTGAACTGGCTGTGTGACAGGTGAACGGGCTGTGTGACAGGTGAACTGGCTGTGTGACAGGTGAACTGGCTGTGTGACAGGTGAACTGGCTGTGTGACAGGTAAACTGGCTGTGGGACAGGTGAACTGCTGTGAACTGGCTGTGGGACAGGTGAACTGCTGTGAACTGGCTGTGTGACAGTTGAACTGGCTGTGTGACAGGTGAACTGCTGTGTGACAGGTGAACTGGCTGTGTGACATGTGAACTGGCTGTGTGACAGGTGAACTGGCTGTGTGACAGGTGAACGGGCTGTGTGACAGGTGAACTGCTGTGTGACAGGTGAACTGCTGTGTGACAGGTGAACTGCTGTGTGACAGGTAAACTGGCTGTGTGACAGGTGAACTGCTGTGAACTGGCTGTGTGACAGGTGAACTGGCTGTGTGACAGGTGAACTGGCTGTGTGACAGGTGAACTGGCTGTGTGACAGGTGAACTGCTGTGTGACAGGTGAACTGGCTGTGTGACAGGTGAACTGGCTGTGTGACAGGTGAACTGGCTGTGTGACAGGTGAACTGGCTGTGTGACAGGTGAACGGGCTGTGTGACAGGTGAACTGCTGTGTGACAGGTGAACTGCTGTGTGACAGGTGAACTGCTGTGGGACAGGTGAACTGCTGTGAACTGGCTGTGTGACAGGTGAACTGCTGTGGGACAGGTGAACTGCTGTGAACTGGCTGTGTGACAGGTGAACTGCTGTGAACTGGCTGTGGGACAGGTGAACTGGCTGTGTGACAGGTGAACTGCTGTGTGACAGGTGAACTGGCTGTGTGACATGTGAACTGGCTGTGTGGCAGGTGAACTGCTGTGGGACAGGTGAACTGCTGTGGGACAGGTGAACTGCTGTGGGACAGGTGAACTGGCTGTGTGACAGGTGAACTGCTGTGGGACAGGTGAACTGCTGTGAACTGCTGTGTGACAGGGGAACTGGCTGTGTGACAGGTGAACTGCTGTGAACTGCTGTGTGACGGAAACTATCTGTATATAACAGGGAAACAACTGCATATATCACGGAAAATATCTGCATATAACAGGTAAACTATCTGCCTATAACAGGGAAACTATCTGTATATAACAGGGAAACTATCTGCATATAACAGGGAAAATATCTGCATATAACAGGGAAAATATCTGCATATAACAGGGAAAATATCTGCAAAAAACAGGGAAAATATCTGCATATAACAGGGAAAATATCTGCATATAACAGGGAAAATATCTGTATATAACAGGGAAACTATCTGCATATAACAGGGAAAATATCTGCATATAACAGGGAAAATATCTGCATATAACAGGGAAAATATCTGCATATAACAGGGAAAATATCTGCAAAAAACAGGGAAAATATCTGCATATAACAGGGAAAATATTGATGGGTTTCGACCTTCCGGCCCCCTTGTGGGGAAGCCTTCGGGCCTCAGGCTCAGAAATAAATCAATTAGAGTCCTGGCCCCCCACTCCTGTCAGATGGTCAGCCCCATGGTAGCTTGATCGTGTGGCGAGCAGTCTAGGTCCTATAGCTAAGAGAGGGACAGCGAGAGACAAGCAGGGAGAATTTTGAAGGTAGAGATCAGCTAATCCGCAGATTAACTAACCTGCTGCCACCAGCCCGTGCGTCCTGGCTCACCAAACCGGGACTTTCGAAATCGGGCTTCCGACTAGAGGGGGCTTAGCACTTACATGTACCTGCCAACTAGTGTCTTTTTGCTGTCAATCTCGAATTCATAGCCGATGATAAGGGACACTGCTGGGACTCGATCGCATTGGCCATGCAGGTACAGAGGGGACTTGTGCAGGGGGTTCTTGCAGTGGCGAGACTATGGGGTAGCTACATACTATTACATTGCTAAATACGAGAAATGTACTTTTGGCCTTCAACGCGCCAACCAGCCTCTCCTAGCGCTGATGATAGACTAACTCGAACATCGGAGACCGCATGATTCATTACCCGAGCCGCTTGGCGAACCTAGAGTGCACAGAGTACATCTCTAGCGCTGATTTTGCACTATTGGCAATTTCGCTAACTGATTTCATAGATTGATCGACTGAGAACTGCCTTGCCATTGGTCCACTGTGACCGGCACCTACTAGCTTAGCTCCTCATCTGAGCCATCGGAGAGCAAAGAAATAAAACCGATAAAAATAACTGTTAGATTTAACCTTCTCCTTAGTTCACTTCACACTTCAGACTGAATTGGAGTTTTAGACTACTAACAGTATTATTAAGTGATTTCTGCCTCAGTAACAGCACTACTGAACAAAATGAGCAAAAGTGTGCGCCTAATCCAGCTACTGAAACAGGGACAGATAAGGAATCACCCAATCAAGCAAGTCTAGGTAGCCTCTCACCCAACCAATCAGAAACTCAACAGCCGGAGACCAGGTAATCCACAGTGACCGAAGCGGCTTAGTGCTTCGCAGCTGTAGGCCCGGGATGATGCTGATGTCACAATCTTCGCAGATAGCTAGCAGGTGATGTTCTTAATCTTGATGTTCGCTGCTGACGACCGGGGGGATTCATCCTTGATGATGATGGGGGGAGTCGCGATCCGGGGATCAAGAGACGACGGTCGCGAGTAGCAGCCGGGTGTCAGGTGACCGGCCAAGTTGAAGTCCGAGCGGGACAAAAGCGCCGGTTTTTATAGCCGCCAACTGGACTGCAATTTGTTATGATGGAACACCTCGATTCTGATTGGCTGAGCCGATTTGTTATAGCGCACGTCGAATTTTCTGATTGGCTGAGCTTGTTTCCACCCAAAGTCACGTGACCAAGAGATCCTATCAGTTCCCTCGGGCCATAAAAATACGACAGGTGCGGTCATAAATCACTCAAAACCGCTAACTAATGATTTATGACCTTTCGCGTAGGAATGACAAAAATTAATGAAAAAATATACACTAGAAAGCTCTTATTAAGTAGAAAGTGAAGATAATGAAGAGAAATCGCTAATCGCTAATCCCAAAGTACTTTTAGGGGTAAAACGCATAGCTGTCAAAGCTGTCACACGCTTGAGTGAACACGAACAATAAGCCCTGACCTCATAAATCTTGATGGCCTGGCAAAATGATGAGAAAAAAGCCATCATTCGCATCCCCTCAGACCATCTGGCGCCCGCCTCGACACTGAGTGAGGTGCAGGTGGCTGTCAGACCAGCTCAGACGCTATGATTTATGACCCAAAAGCAGCAAAAAACCGCGCCTATGTTATTATAACTACAAGTATGGCAGATTAATATAGCTACAGAAGTCCTACTAGTATGAATTCTAGAAAAATTACAAGAGGGAGAAAAACGCCCATAGCCTGCTGTTAGTAGGCTAGCAAGTTTGGAACCCATGTGCGAGCGTGAAATTTGGAAAAAAAAGTGCGTCCTCATCAATATCTGCATATAACAGGTAAACTATCTGTATATAACAGGTAAACTATCTGTATATAACAGGTAAACTATCTGCATATAACAGGTAAACTATCTGCATATAGCAGGTAAACATCTGCATATAACAGGTAAACTATCTGCATATAACAGGTAAACTATCTGTATATAACAGGTAAACTATCTGTATATAACAGGTAAACTATCTGTATATAACAGGTAAACTATCTGTATATAACAGGTAAACTATCTGTATATAACAGGTAAACTATCTGTATATAACAGGTAAACTATCTGTATATAACAGGTAAACTATCTGCATATAACAGGTAAACTATCTGTATATAACAGGTAAACTATCTGTATATAACAGGTAAACTATCTGTATATAACAGGTAAACTATCTGTATATAACAGGTAAACTATCTGTATATAACAGGTAAACTATCTGTATATAACAGGTAAACTATCTGCATACAACAGGTAAACTATCTGCATATAACGGGTAAATGCCTATAATCCACCGGTTTTCCCAACGTCTTCAGTCAAAGAGATTCTCTTAAGTGTTTACCATGTCTTTGCAGCACATAAATATGACACCAGGGACATCAATCAAATTCCGTTGCAGCATTAGCTGAATATTGACAGGTAGATTGAATGTATTTGTCACATTGCGAATCCACTTGTTGAACACTTTATTCTCTGCCTATATTCACTTCAGACATTTGGGCCACTTGCATTTGTTTGAATCAGCTTCTTCATTGACAGCAAGAGAGCTTTATTTAATTGCTACTCAAACGCAAAGCCATCGGGCTTGTTTGCCAAAAAATTAAGGAGCTGTTTTGGATGGGGTTGAATTAGGAGTTTGCTGAATTGCAATCAATAGTGCACTCACACATGCTTAACGGATAATATCAATGAATTGATTGCTTCTTACTTGGCAAAAGCATACTCGGTTTTTAGTTAAAATACAGTATGCTGAATTCCTGAAACCAAAAATGCAGAACCCAGAAAGAGAACTGAGTTATGACTTAGGGTTGCTCTCAGCATGGATCTCTCAGGGGGTCATCCCAGTCATCAGGGTCACGATCAGCTGGCGCCCCCTCTGTAGCTGGCGCCCCCTCTGTAGCTGGCGCCCCCTCTGTAGCTGGCGCCCCCTCTGTAGCTGGCGCCCCCTCTGTAGGTAACACCCCCTCTGTAGCTGGCGCCCCCTCTGTAGCTGGCGCCCCCTCTGTAGCTGGCGCCCCCTCTGTAGCTGGCGCCCCCTCTGTAGCTGGCGCCCCCTCTGTAGCTGGCGCCCCCTCTGTAGCTGGCGCCCCCTCTGTAGCTGGCGCCCCCTCTGTAGCTGGCGCCCCCTCTGTAGCTGGCGCCCCACTTTGTAGCTGGCGCCCCCTCTGTAGCTGGCGCCCCACTTTGTAGCTGGCGCCCCCTCTGTAGCTGGCGCCCCCTCTGTAGCTGGCGCCCCCTCCTGTAGCTGGCGCCCCCTCTGTAGCTGGCGCCCCCTCTGTAGGTGGCGCCCCCTCTGTAGCTGGCGCCCCCTCTGTAGCTGGCGCCCCCTCTGTAGCTGGCGCCCCACTTTGTAGCTGGCGCCCCTCTGTAGCTGGCGCCCCACTTTGTAGCTGGCGCCCCCCTCTGTAGCTGGCGCCCCCTCTGTAGCTGGCGCCCCCTCCTGTAGCTGGCGCCCCCCTCTGTAGCTGGCGCCCCCTCTGTAGGTGGCGCCCCCTCTGTAGCTGGCGCCCCCTCTGTAGCTGGCGCCCCCTCTGTAGCTGGCGCCCCACTTTGTAGCTGGCGCCCCCCTCTGTAGCTGGCGCCCCCTCTGTAGCTGGCGCCCCCTCCTGTAGCTGGCGCCCCCTCTGTAGCTGGCGCCCCCTCTGTAGGTGGCGCCCCTCCTGTAGCTGGCGCCCCCTCTGTAGCTGGCGCCCCCTCTGTAGGTGGCGCCCCCTCTGTAGCTGGCGCCCCCTCTGTAGCTGGCGCCCCCTCTGTAGCTGGCGCCCCCTCTGTAGCTGGCGCCCCCTCTGTAGCTGGCGCCCCCTCTGTAGCTGAATGGCAGAAAATTTCTGTGGACCCCTTCAGAATTCTTAGACAACATCATCACAGCGTCAGTTCCAGAACTTCCAGTCCTCCGTTCGGATGGAGCAGAATAGCTAGTTGTAAAAAACTTATCAAGCAGGGGTTTTATTTGTTTTAACGCTCCAGCCTTGAAAGAATGGCGTTCAATATTATTAATAATAAATCTAAACGTAGATCCATAAACGGCAAAATTCAGATGCAGGATGTGTCTGCATCTGTGCAACCAGGCTATTGTCTTGAAGTGGCTGCAATCAGTGCCACTGGCTTCACAAGCGGGATCTTCTTCAGAAATTCAGAAATGTTTTACCTCACGTTGGAGCAAAATGTATAGCCTCTAATTACCGGTATAACAAATTTCGTCAGGGAAGATTTCCAATATGAGATACCATGAGACATTTGCAATCAGACTGAGATTCCCAGTGAGAGAGATTTCCAATATGAGAGATTTCTAATATGAGAGATTTCCAATATGAGAGATTTCCAATATGAGAGATTTCCAATATGAGAGATTTCCAATATGAGAGATTTCCAATATGAGAGATTTCCAATATGAGAGATTTCCAATATGAGAGATTTCCAATATGAGAGATTTCCAATATGAGAGATTTCCAATATGAGAGATTTCCAATATGAGAGATTTCCAATATGAGAGATTTCCAATATGAGAGATTTCCAATATGAGAGATTTCCAATATGAGAGATTTCCAATATGAGAGATTTCCAATATGAGAGATTTCCAATATGAGAGATTTCCAATGTGAGAGATTTTCAATATGAGAGATTTCCAATGTGAGAGATTTTCAATATGAGAGATTTCCAGCCTGAGAGAGATTATCAACTTGAGAGAGCTTTCAGAGATTTCTTTGAGAGAGATCTAAGAGAGTTCCAACCCGAGGGATTTTAGCCAGTTAAAGCCCAATTAAACAGAGCGTGTTCAGATCCAATGAAATGATTTCTACCAATAGCATAACTTGGTTGTTACTTATAATTAACTAATGACGAACTTCCTTGCTTTTCAAAATCCTGTAGCCACACAGCCGCCATGAGTCCGGACACCACTGCGACCGCAGTGAGTAGCAGTCTGCGCCGATTCTGCGACTACACAACTGCCCACGGACTTGGCAGATTCGGTGCACAGACCGGCAGATTCGGTCGCACAGTGTGGCTGTGTTTCCTGCTTGGCACCTACACCGGTTTCACCTATCACGTGTACACCTTGGTTGCTCATTTCGTCAGCACGCCATTGACTACTAGTCTGACCGAGTCGCTGCCTTTCAAGCTGCCAGATTTGTACTTCTGTCCGAGCGATATTGTGCCGATGAGCCGAGTGAGCAAGCCGATCGATAGCGCCTCGGTGATGCGCAGCAGCTCATGCAATCGGATCTGCCGGGAGCGGCAGCTCGAGTTCGATATTGAGGAAGACTTTGAGGCTGGCAATGGTAGCAAGAAGACGAAATTCAGCGACGCCGCAATGGCTCTCTCGGACGCGTTCATAGCTGCGGAGGAGGCGCTGGTGCAGGCGATGGTGTTTAAAAGCTCGGGTGAGTGGCAGATTGATATCCACCTACCGCTATGTAGCGTAAGTAGTTATAGAGTAGACTGTTCAACGTTAGACTACATGTATTTACAGGTGCTAGTGACTTTATTTAGTTAATTTTAATTCCAAAGTCTTTAAGGCAGAATAGCTCAGCGGTTGACGCTTTCGACTCTCGCGCCGAAAGGCCCGGGTTCGAATCCGCGCGCTATCAAAGATTAATTTGAATAATTTGAGAAAATTAGACTGGGTGCTTGTACGATACTTGCGCATCAAGGCGACAGAGGACAGTGCGTGCTCAGGGGTCAGTGGGATTGCCACGACTGCTCACATTCTCGCCTGTCCTCCGTCGCCTTGGAACTGCCGCACTGCTCAAAGGCATTAATTATTTGGAAACGGGGCACCTTGAAGTCTTGATTTTGACAAAAATATTAATATGACAGCCAAGTATTAGTAGTAATAACAATTTTCACTTGTTTGTTCGGTGTAAAATACCGATATGTATCGAAAAAATATTTCGTAAAAAATTTCAAAATAACTTATCCGTATAACTCATTGTGGTTTACCGCCGATATGTATAGTAATACACTTTATAAAGGGTTTATTTTGCTTTCGCTACGCAGCCCATCCCAGCCAATGTCGAACCACAGTCGCCGGTGAAGAGTACACTGGCAACCGCAGCTGGGCAGTGGTGTACTCCTCCAGCTACCTGCCCGTGTCATCAGGCCCAGATGTCGCCGCCGCCAACGCCAAGCCGTTCTCAAATCGAGTGGCCTGCATTTCTTGGAATTCGGCCGCTCGAAAATTATTATCAAATTCGAACTATACTACTGAAGGTAATTCGACACTGAACTCTGATTCTATGCGACTCGCTTATCGTCTGCTGGCTTTGAATTTGTCGGAAAACGACAACCGATGTCGACAACCAGTGGGTTTGCCACTGACAGAGTTTTACGGCATCGCCATTCGTAAGTGTGCAAAGTTTATAGACTAATTTATAACAACCAGGGGTACTTTTAAGCGTCTGTTGGCACTAAGTTGATAGTAGCATACCCAACCCCATAGACACCACCCTTATAATCCCCGTATTCCATAGACGCCACCCTTATAATCCCGATATCCCATAGACACCACCCTTATAATCCCCATATCCCATAGACACCACCCTTATAATCCCCATATCCCATAGACACCACCCTTATAATCCTCGTATCCCATAGACCAACCCTTATAATCCCCGTATTCCATAGACACCACCCTTATAATCCCGATATCTCATAGACACCACCCTTATAATCCTCGTATCCCATAGACACCACCCTTATAATCCCCGTATTCCATAGACACCACCCTTATAATCCCCATATCCCATAGACACCACCCTTATAATCCCCGTATTCCATAGACACCACCCTTATAATCCCCATATCCCATAGACACCACCCTTATAATCCCCATATCCCATAGACACCACCCTTATAATCCTCGTATCCCATAGACACCACCCTTATAATCCCCGTATTCCATAGACACCACCCTTATAATCCCCATATCCCATAGACACCACCCTTATAATCCTCGTATTCCATGGACACCACCCTCATAATCCCCATATCCCATAGACATCGCCTTTATAATCCCCGTATCCCATAGACACCGCCCTTATAATCCCGAAATCCCATAGACATCGCTTTTATAATCCCTGTATCCCATAAACACCACGTACCACCCTTACAATCCACATCTCTCAAATCCCTTACAACCCCATAGACACACATATAAAGTCAATAGGTGTACATCAACAAGGCATAAAAAGTATTTTAATGGCATTGAAACCGATGTATTTTAACAATGAATCACCAACTGGACTAACAGACCCAATACAGGTGTACGCTGGTTGCTACAGCAGATCTGTCATCAGCACCATATTTTCCGAGCAATGCTCGTTTGATAGTACTCAAAACCTACTGACGCAAGAGCTATGCGCCGAATGCTGTTATAAAAAACTGTATACTCACATGGGTCTCTATTGGAATCAGTGCGTTTGCGGAAATGCAACCTTGGCTTTGAGTACCAGCATTTGGTTCATGTCAAGTGACGAGAGTCAATGCTTCGACTCGTGTCCTGGCAACGAGAGTCAGGTGTGCGGCGGCTTTATAGAATTTGCTAGCGTCTATCAACTGCGCAACAAAGGTGATTTTCCTTCTCTTGTGGTTTCTGCTAAGAAATTACAAAGCGACATGACAGAGCGTGAGGTGGGTGTAACTGTACACTGCGGGGTAGAGAGTAAGCTATTAATAGAACATCGAAGAGAGGTAATCCCCATAGGCGTGAGGTGGGTGTAACTGTACACTGTGGGGTAGAGAAGTGAGCTATTAATAGAACAAGGAAGAGAGGCAAGCTTCATGGGCTTGAGGTGTAATTACGCGTATCAAGGAATACGAGCGTATCTAGTGATAGAGAAGCAATTGAACGAGTGTGGATTGAGCTTTGTACGTAGAGAATTCACTTATTCTTTAAACACACGCAGAAAGCGCGCCCCTGCGGATACCGTTCCGAATGTCGCTGCCAAGTTTCAACGCCGGGCCCTACTGTTTCTATCTAGACAGCGACAATGTGAATGAATTGTCGGCTACCTATTGCAATGTTCCCTATTGCAGTGAGTGTAATTTACAATACTAACTAACTAACTAACTAACTAACTAACTAACTAACTAACTAACTAACTAACTAACTAACTAACTAACTAACTAACTAACTAACTAACTAACTAACTAACTAACTAACTAACTAACTAACTAACTAACTAACTAACTAACTAACTAACTAACTAACTAACTAACTAACTAACTAACTAACTAACTAACTAACTAACTAACTAACTAACTAACTAACTAACTAACTAACTAACTAACTAACTAACTAACTAACTAACTAACTAACTAACTAACTAACTAACTAACTAACTAACTAACTAACTAACTAACTAACTAACTAACTAACTAACTAACTAACTAACTAACTAACTAACTAACTAACTAACTAACTAACTAACTAACTAACTAACTAACTAACTAACTCAATCCTTCAAGCGCTTGACAACGCCGAACTTGACTGCCTTCGCACTGACGCAAAAGGCGATGTTGGCAGTGTTGAAGTGAGCCGGTACACTGGCCAGCTGGTCAGCTCAGGTGCTATCAACGAGGACGCGGGTAGCAACAAGGACAATAATACTTGCCAGCCGTGGACTTTAGTGAAGCAGCAACTAGAAGCTGGGCTTTGGAAATACCCGATTAGATTGAGCGGTGCTGGTTTTAGTAAGTATATTTAGTATATAGGATAAGCTTTATGAAAGTTTATACCAAGAATAGCTACTATGTATGTACTAACTACAATACTAATTATCCATTCGTTTAGATTCGACCTCGATACTCGTAACTGCGGTTACCATAGAAACGGCCGACTACGATTTGCATAGCAACAATAGCGGAGCCTATTGCCGCGCTGCTAGGGTGGTTTTGGATTATAAGCAAATCGCTCACAATGGAACGTTTTCTTTTGGGTGAGCTGAACTGGTGACTGGGGGCGGAAAGCTGCTAAATGAGGGAGCGGAAAAGTGCTACACAGGAGCGGAAGACTGCTTGATGAGGGCGGAAGACAGCTAAATAGGGCCTGAAGAGAGCTAAATAGGGCCTGAAGACAGCTAAATGGGGGCGGAAGACAACTTGATGGGGGCGGAAGACAACTTGATGGGGGCGGAAGACAGCTAAATGGGAGCGGAAGAAGACAACTTGATGGGGAGCGGAAGACAGCTAAATGGGAGGGGGCGGAAGACAGCCTGCAGCAGTAGTAAAGACTAATAGATAAGAAACGAACCGTTGTCCACTGCCTGCTTTCAGGCGGCTCGAAGTGGCATCGCCAAACAGCCCCGTGTGCCCCATAGAGACCAACAAAGTCGTGGCGTTTGAGAACTGCATCTGGATCAAGGCTTGTCGTGAGTTGAGGCTTCTACTTGTTGCGGAGAGTGTAAGATGGGGAGAAAGGAGAGAGGAAAGAGAAGATACAGAGACAAGGGAAGGGAGGAGAGAGGAGAGAAGAGAGGAGAGGAGAGAGGAGAGAGAGTAGAGACAAGATGAGAGAGGAGAGGAGAGAGAGAGGAGAGACAGGAGGAGAGAGGAAAGGAGAGGAGAGACAGGAGAGGAGAGAGAGAGAGGAGAGAAGAGAGAAGAGAGAGGAGAGAGAGAGAGGAGAGAGGAGAGAGAGGAGAGACAGGAGGAGGGAGGAGAGGAGAGGAGAGAGGAGAGAAGAGAGGAGAGAGGAGAGAAGAGAGGAGAGAGGAGAGAAGAGAGGAGAGAGGAGGGAGAGGAGAGGAGAGAGGAGAGAGGAGAGGAGAGAGGAGAGAAGAGAGGAGAGAGACAAGAGAGGAGAGAGAGAGAGGAGAGAAGAGAGGAGAGACAAGAGAGGAGAGAGAGAGGAGAGAGGAGAGAAGAGAGGAGAGACAAGAGAGGACAGAAGAGAGGAGAGACAAGAGAGGAGAGAGAGGAGAGACAAGAGAGGAGAGAGAGGGGAGAGAGGATACAAAAACAAGAACGAGATGCAGGAGAGGGGAAGAGAAATGAGAGCAGAGATGAGCGATAAATGTTGGCAAAAGTAAATGAAATAATTTCATTAAGGTCCAATAAAACTCAGAAATTCTAAACTTTGAACCCAAACCCTATCCAGACTCCGTCGTCCGCAGCATCGCTGGCGTTATACGCGACCGCATCGGCGGCGCCAATTTATTGCGCCAATTTGGCGCAAGCGCCAGCGCTGGAGTGATCGCTTGTTCGGTTGGCGAGGCCACCTGCAGTTCATCGGATTTTCTCACCTTGGCCCATCCGGATTTCGGACTCTGCCATCGATTAGACAGTCGCCGGATGACCAAACTGCTCGGGCAGAGTCAGAAGCCTTCTGATGTCAGCCTCTCCGTGACCTTCTTCACTGACTCCGCAGATTCGGCCGGGCGGAGCTACGCAAATCTGACCAAGCTGAGGCACATATTGGCTCCAGGATTGTGGCAGCAGAAGCTGGCTGGCAGCTCGGCGGCTTTGAAGGTCGGCGCGGGTAGAAGATGGCAGATAGAGATGGCAGTGAGGGTAGAGGATGGCAGATAGAGATGGCAGCGAGGGGTAGAGAATGGCAGATAGAGATGGCAGTGAGGGTAGAGGATGGCAGATAGAGATGGCAGCGAGGGGTAGAGAATGGCAGATAGAGATGGCAGTGAGGGTAGAGAATGGCAGATAGAGATGGCAGTGAGGGTAGAGAATGGCAGATAGAGATGGCAGTGAGGGATAGAAGATGGCAGATAAAGATGGCAGTAAGGGTAGAGGATGGCAGATAGAGATGGCAGCGAGGGGTAGAGAATGGCAGATAGAGATGGCAGTGAGGGTAGAGAATGGCAGATAGAGATGGCAGTGAGGGGTAGAGAATGGCAGATAGAGATGGCAGTGAGGGATAGAAGATGGCAGATAAAGATGGCAGTAAGGGTAGAGAATGGCAGATAGAGATGGCAGTGAGGGGTAGAAGATGGCAGATAGAGATGGCAGTGAGGGTAGAGGATGGCAAATAGAGATGGCAGTGAGGGTAGAGGATGGCAGATAGAGATGGCAGTGAGGGTAGAGGATGCTGCGGGCTGGCTTTTGCCCGAGCAGATTTAAGTTTATTTTTAACTGAAGTATGATCATAGACTATTTCATTTGCCTGTATTGAGCACAAGAGCCTAACTAAAGGCAAACCGCTTGGAAATAAGTAAAATAAAATATAAAGTTAAACGTGGCCAAGCAGACATTCGCAAAAGAAAGGCCGAAGGTATTACGGCGCATATTCAGGGCATTAAGCCCAGTGTTTCAGTACAAACCTGTAACAGTGGCGTCGCAAGCACTCCGGATTTAAATGAAGAGCAGCGAGCACCAGCAATCGGCAGCAGCAAAGTCTGCGGGCTCACCGTCCCTCAAGCATGCCAAGGTTGTGACAGAAGCGCCAGCTCATCAACAACAGGCAAAACTGGCAGCATCGCCGTCTCGCCAGCAGGCCAAAGTGGTCTCGGGAGCAGATGCAGAAGCCACAAGTCAACCGACAAGGAGTGCAAATAGACCAACGCGCGCAATGGCAGGTGCCATGGAGATCGAGCGCTTGGAGGTAGGAAGCAACTTCTCCAGGTGGTTCGATAGATTTTCAATCGTTGCGCAGTTCTATGCATGGGATGCGACAGCGATGGCCCAGATGCTTTTGATGCGTCTTTCCACGGCCCTGTATGACTCACTGGCCGACCAGGCCTCGCCCAAGAAGCCTAGTGAACTGTCATTCACAGAAATAGAGCAGAGTCTGCGTGGTATCTTGGTTCCAGCCACATTCGTCTTGGCGGAGAGATATTCTTTCCAGCAGTGCTCTCGGAAGTCTGGGGAGGACGTTCGCGCGTACGCAGAAAGTGTCCTAAAGGCTGCCGAGAAGTGCCAATTCAAGGATAAAGATGAACGGCTAAGAGACCAGTTCATCTGCGGACTGGCTGACCAAAATGTGATCGGCAAGCTGCTGGTCAAGGACCATCTGGAGCTCAGCTTCAAGGATGCAGTTTCTGAGGCCGAGGCACATTCAGCACTCGTATCTACAGATATTATGAAAAGCGCACCGAGATCCGAGAGAGCCGCGGTCATGAAAATAGGGATGTTCAAGCCCAAGTCCAGATCGCAGCCCAAAGGTGCAAACAGGCAGCAGTCACAAAGCCAAAGTTCATCGTGTTTGCGCTGTGGAACTATCCATGGAAAGGAATCGTGTCCAGCCTACGGAAAGACGTGCCGTAAGTGTGGAAAGCAAAATCATTTCCAGAAAATGTGCCGTTCAAAAATTAATGTCACCAGCCAAAAAAGGAATGCTTCGGTTCAACACCTAAGCGAGCAGTCAGACCCTGTCTTCATGATTGGAGCAGTTTCAAAAGAAGCTGTCTCTCAGGATGCCATCACAGTGACACTGGATTTCTTGTCATCAAATGACAAAACATCAATTCCGTGCCAAGTGGACACCGGGGCAGCAGTGTCCGTCATGTCAGATCGAGTCTGGAGGCAAATCGGTAGTCCAGAACTGCAGCCTAGTGGCATCAAGCTAACGGGATACACGGATGCGCATCAGTTCAAAATGTTGGGCCATTTTATCGGCAAAGTTAGCTATCAAGGAAAAGTGCATCGATTACCTTTTAAAGTTGTTCGATCTGATCGCTTGTTCGCACTACTCGGTAGGGATGTTTTAACCATAGAGATTGACTTCGCGAAGGCATATGCAAGCGATGTGGCTAATGGCAATGCCGGGTTTCAAGCGAGGCTACAACTCATTCCGGATGCACAACCTAAATATATCAAGGCGCGGCCCATACCGTTTGCTTACAAGGATCGCTTGAAGGAGGAGATTGACAAGCTGCAAGCAGATGGAATCATTGAGCCTGTGACTTTTTCTCAGTGGGCATCACCAATAGTTATCGTCCCCAAGGCTGATGGCAGGCTAAGACTCTGTGTGGATTACAAGCAAACATTAAACCCACAGTTAATGAAGGATAGTCACCCCACACCGACTCCTGAAGAGGCTTTTAGTACAGTGGCAGGATGCCGGCTTTACACGATATTGGATTTGAAAGCCGCGTACAATCAAGTTGAACTTGATGAGGATTCCAAACCTCTCACTGTCATGTCTACGCCCTTTGGGAATTATCAGTACAACCGTCTGGTGTTTGGGATTCGGACAGCTCCGAGCATATTTCAACGCTACATCAGCCATGTAATCCAGGGTATTGAAGGTTCAATCGCCTACGTTGATGATATTCTGATTGGTGGTGAATCAGAGAAGCAACTTAAATATCGCGAGGATCAAGTGAGAGAACGTCTTGAGCAGCATGGCCTTAAGGTTAACAAAGAGAAATGCCAGATTTGTCAGTCTCGTGTGCGTTTCTTAGGGTTTATCTTGGACAGTGGCTTGATTCGACCGGATCCTGAGAAAGTGAGAGCTCTTCGAGAGATGGAAGTCCCAGAGTCGATGGCAGAACTGGAATCATTCATTGGGCTCGTCCGTTTTAGTGGACGATTTGTGCCAAATCTTTCACACTACCTTGAACCGCTAACTAGATTAATGTGCAAAAGAAATGATTTTCAATGGGGATCTGAGCAAGATGAGGCATTCATGCGGATCAAGTCCATGCTGACGGAAAATACAGCTCTGGCAAATTACGACCCGAAGAAACCTGTGACGTTGGAGTGTGACGCTTCCCAAAAAAGACTGGGCGGAGTTCTGATTCAAGACAACATGCCCGTTTTGTACATCAGCAAGAGACTGTCGGAAGCTGAGAAAAAATATTCTCAGATCGAGAGGGAGGCTCTAGCAATTATCTGGTCAACGCAAAGGTGCCAGCGGTTTCTTGCAGGGCGTCACTTCACTCTAATCACGGATCACAGACCGCTTACGTACATTTTTGGTCCAAACGAAGGCTTGCCTATGCGCGTGTCAGCACGACTGCAGAGGTGGGCGATATCGCTGATGGCTTTTGACTTTACTATCGAATATCAGAGGTCAAAATTTATGAAATCAGATGCCTTGTCACGATTGTTAAGGGATGATACAGTGCAGACATACACCGTCGGGAGTATCGAACTACCTTCAACAATCATATCTGCTGAGGAGGTAAAAAAACAATCAATGGATTGCCCAGAAATTTTTCTGCTGAAAGAAGCTATTCGGTCCAGTAACTTCAACCATCCTAGTATACGTCCTTTTAAGGCAGTTGCGGATGAACTAACGATTGAGTCAGACATTGTCATCAGGGATACGCGAATCGTTCTGCCGAAGAGTCTGAGGTTTTCTGCAATTCAGACAGCACACAGCACCCATTTGGGCATAGATCGAACTTTGTCACTTTGAGATCCAAGTTCTGGTGGCCCGGTTTGGATAAAGACGTGAAACAGCACATCGGAAGCTGCGTAACCTGTAAGATGGTTAAGCCACGCAATCAAAGCTTCCTGACATCTTGGCCAACAGCCACGGAGCCATACGAGCGTGTGCTTGCTGATTTTGCTGGTCCTATAGACGGCCAGTACTTGCTAATACTTGTGGATGCAATGTCCAACTACCCAGAAGTACATTTGACAACCAATATGGAATCGTCGACAGTAATTTCCAGATTTCGAAGGACGTTTTCGCAGTGGGGCGTACCAAAGACTCTTGTGACTGATAATGGGTCCAGCTTCGTCTCAGCGGAGACAACGCAATGGTTGAAAGCTGTTGGTTGCAACCATGTAACAACACCTCCGTACCACCCTCAGAGTAATGGGGTGGCTGAACGATTTGTCCGTACTGTGAAAGAATCCGTGTCAGCATTAGGTTTGAGTCAACAAAACATTGACAGATTCCTGCTGTTTTATCGATCATCAAAAGGAAACGATGGCCGGACACCGTCGGAGAAGTTTTAGGTCGAAACATTCGGACTCCTTTGATGTCGGATTTTTCTGGAGATGACGAGGTCGTGTACAAGACAGAGAGAGCTACGTCGTTGGCTAGAGTCGTCTTACCGTCTGGTCGAAACACGGCTATTATCAAGCTCGACAACGGCGTGTACAAAAAGGCACACCGGGACCAGATGCAAAGTTTCCAGTCTGGTGGCGACAAGGGCACTGTCTCGGAACAACTGGTTGCTGACGGTGCTAGTGAGGTGAATCAACCTCTAGATACGTTCCCTAGAGAACCAGAGCCGGTGCAGGAGCCGGAGCAGCAGCAACCGCAACCTCGGAGAAGTGAAAGACTGTTGACTAAGCCAAGAGTGCATTACAACGAATGAACTGTAAACTTTTGAAGTGGGGAGGTGCTGCGGGCTGGCTTTTGCCCGAGCAGATTTAAGTTTATTTTTAACTGAAGTATGATCATAGACTATTTCATTTGCCTGTATTTGAGCACAAGAGCCTAACTAAAGGCAAACCGCTTGGAAATAAGTAAAATAAAATATAAAGTTAAACGTGGCCAAGCAGACATTCGCAAAAGAAAGGCCGAAGGTATTACGGCGCATATTCAGGGCGTTAAGCCCAGTGTTTCAGTACAAACCTGTAACAGAGGATGGCAGATAGAGATGGCAGTAAGGGTAGAGAATGGCAGATAGAGATGGCAGTGAGGGGTAGAAGATGGCAGATAGAGATGGCATTGATAGGTAGAGAATGGCAGATAGAGATGGCAGTTGAGGGTAGAGGATGGCAGATAGAGATGGCAGTGAGGGTAGAGGATGGCAGATAGAGGCTGGCAGATAGAGATGGCAGTAAGGGTAGAGGATGGCAGATAGAGATGGCAGTAAGGGTAGAGGATGGCAGATAGAGGCTGGCATATAGAGATGGCAGTGAGGGTAGAGGATGGCAGATAGAGATGGCAGTGAGGGTAGAGGATGGCAGATAGAGATGGCAGCGAGGGGTAGAGAATGGCAGATAGAGATGGCAGTTGAGGGTAGAGGATGGCAGATAGAGATGGCAGTGAGGGTAGAGGATGGCAGATAGAGATGGCAGTAAGGGTAGAGAATGGCAGATAGAGATGGCAGTGAGGGGTAGAAGATGGCAGATAGAGATGGCATTGATAGGTAGAGAATGGCAGATAGAGATGGCAGTTGAGGGTAGAGAATGGCAGATAGAGATGGCAGTGAGGGTAGAGGATGGCAGATAGAGGCTGGCAGATAGAGATGGCAGTAAGGGTAGAGGATGGCAGATAGAGATGGCAGTAAGGGTAGAGGATGGCAGATAGAGGCTGGCATATAGAGATGGCAGTGAGGGTAGAGGATGGCAGATAGAGATGGCAGTGAGGGTAGAGGATGGCAGATAGAGATGGCAGCGAGGGGTAGAGAATGGCAGATAGAGATGGCAGTTGAGGGTAGAGGATGGCAGATAGAGATGGCAGTGAGGGTAGAGGATGGCAGATAGAGATGGCAGTGAGGGTAGAGAATGGCAGATAGAGATCGCAGTGAGGGGTAGAAGATGGCAGATAGAGATGGCAGTGAGGGATAGAAGATGGCAGATAAAGATGGCAGTAAGGGTAGAGAATGGCAGATAGAGATGGCAGTGAGGGGTAGAAGATGGCAGATAGAGATGGCAGTGAGGGATAGAAGATGGCAGATAAAGATGGCAGTAAGGGTAGAGAATGGCAGATAGAGATGGCAGTGAGGGGTAGAAGATGGCAGATAGAGATGGCATTGATAGGTAGAGAATGGCAGTTAGAGATGGCAGTTGAGGGTAGAGGATGGCAGATAGAGATGGCAGTGAGGGTAGAGGATGGCAGATAGAGGCTGGCAGATAGAGATGGCAGTAAGGGTAGAGGATGGCAGATAGAGATGGCAGTAAGGGTAGAGGATGGCAGATAGAGGCTGGCATATAGAGATGGCAGTGAGGGTAGAGGATGACAGATAGAGATGGCAGTGAGGGTAGAGGATGGCAGATAGAGATGGCAGCGAGGGGTAGAGAATGGCAGATAGAGATGGCAGTTGAGGGTAGAGGATGGCAGATAGAGATGGCAGTGAGGGTAGAGGATGGCAGATAGAGATGGCAGTGAGGGTAGAGAATGGCAGATAGAGATCGCAGTGAGGGGTAGAAGATGGCAGATAGAGATGGCAGTGAGGGATAGAAGATGGCAGATAAAGATGGCAGTAAGGGTAGAGAATGGCAGATAGAGATGGCAGTGAGGGGTAGAAGATGGCAGATAGAGATGGCAGTGAGGGTAGAGGATGGCAGATAGAGATGGCAGTGATAGGTAGAGAATGGCAGATAGAGATGGCAGTGAGGGATAGAAGATGGCAGATAGAGATGGCAGTAAGGGTAGAGAATGGCAGATAGAGATGGCAGTGAGGGGTAGACTTTTCTTGACTTAGCTGCAGGGCTGTCCCGGAGGGGACACAGCGGGAAGGCGCGGGCGCCCATTCCGCTAGTCCCTGAACGGCCGACGCGTCGCTATGGACGGAGGGTTGGCGCCGCCCAGGGAGGTCCCCCAGTGTCGCCAGCAGCTATAGTGCTCTCTGGAAAGGAGAGTTCAGCCCTGCGGGTGGCCCGAAGGTAGCGCATTAGCTGATTAAAGTTTTCGGGTTTGCACGCTTCAGTAATAGATGTGTGTGGCCCGATGTAAGTGAGTCTGGCCCGCGTGAAGGCGGGACAGATGCTGACGAAATGCTCAGCGGTTTCGTCACCTGAGTTGCAGAAACTACAGGTGGCGTTGGTGGCGTTGCCCTGCAGGTACTGGTGCCTGGAGAAGCAGCCGTGACCAGAGAGGGTCATGGTGGCAGCCCGGATGTCTCTGCGCGAGAGGCGCAAGAGGAGCTTCCGGAGCTGGTGAGAGGGCTGAGGGACAGCGCCTCTGGATTGCCTGCAGTTCGTGCGGTTCGCCCAAGTCGAGCGGTGATGAGTCCTGATCCACGCTTTGATGCGCGAGTCCATGACACAGCCAGGAATCGGGACAAGAGGTTCGGGGCCGAGAGAGGAGCCGGAGGCACCAACTTTTGCAAGGGTGTCAGCCAGCTCATTTCCTCGGATCCCCACATGCCCCGGAACCCACTTAAGGGTAATTTTGTTGGCGGAACCCAACACGTTGAGGAGTTTGATACAGTCGAGGACTGTAGCAGAGTTGGTGCTGCAGCCACTGATGGCGTGCAAGGCAGCTTGGCTGTCCGAATGGAAAATGATGTTCTTACCAGTAACGCCAGTGGCGAGAAGCTCTGCAGTGCAGGAGCTGATGGCCAGAACTTCATTTTGGAAAACACTGGAGTTGACCCCAGTGTATTGAGCGTGGGTAGCGATGACCCTTCCGTTCAGAAAGATTCCAACACCAAAGCCGGTGTTGGCTGACTGCTTAGAACCGTCGGTGTAGCAATGAAGCTCACCAGGGTTCCATTGGTCATTGATGTTATCGCGCGAGTCGATAGCTACGGAGTAGCGCTGTCTCAGGTTGAGCGTTGAGGCAATGCCATCGGTGAAGACGCGATTGGCCTGACACTCGTTGAGAAAGTTGAGGCACAGATCGCTATGCGGGACAAGGTTCCGCTTAGCAGGTGCTCTCATGTAAATGAATTTGACGCCGGCATCAATTAGACGCCGCGTCGTTCTAGCCGCCTCACCCCTGATGAAGAGGTCAAGAGGCGGAAGATCAAGGAAGGCCCCCATGCCAGCAAAGGGCGTGGACCTGGTGGCGTTGCAGATGAGCCTACACGCTCTGCCTTGGATCGTGTTGAGCAGGTCTGCATGGCTTTTGACCTGGGTAGCGCTAACCCAGACAACAGAGGCGTACGTAGTGGCAGGTCTAACTACGGAAGTATAGATCCACCAAAGCCGCTTTGGGGATAGACCCCAAGAAGTGCCAAGTGCTCGTCGGAGCTGGGCCAGGATGGCTGAGGCACGCTTGGCTTTTGCTTTCACGTGGAGGACCAGTTGAGCCGGTGGTCAAGTATGACCCCGAGACATCTGGTCTGGTGCGCAAAGGCAATATCTCTGCCGTAGAGCTGCAGAGGACGTATGTTCCAGCGTAGTCTGCTGGTAAACATAATGGCAACGGTTTTGGGCTCAGAGAGTTCCAGACCATTGTCATTGGCCCAGGATTCTGCTTTGCGGATAAAGCTCTGCATCAGATCCCTGAGCGTGCTGGGAGACGGTCCTGCCACAATGGCCGTGACGTCATCAGCATACCCGACTTTGAAGACGGGGTCGGGTCGGGAGTCACTCAAAAGAGCGTCCATGACCAGGTTCCAGAGCGTCGGGGTGAGGACTCCGCCTTGGGGTCCACCCTTACAGACTCTGGTGGAGGCAGTTTGCCCAAGAAGTTGGGCAGTGACCGTACGGTTGGAGATCATGTACATGATCCACCGTATGAGGGTAGCATGAGCTTTGCGATTTTGAAGGGCCCTCTGAAACGCTTCAAAGATAACGTTGTCGAAGGCGCCAACAATGTCAAGAAAGAGAGCCAGGGCGTAACCGTCACCCAGTACCGCCCTTTCAATCTTCTCGACAATCGCATGCAGGGCGCTGTCAGTCGACCTCCCGGTACGGAAGGCGTGCTGATTATTGCTGAGGGGCATTGCTGTCAGCTCGCAGGACAGCAGCCGCCAGAGAATAAGCCTCTCAGTGAGCTTAAGCATTGCTGACGTTAAGCTAATAGGCCGGAAGGCCTTGACGCTTTGGTAGTCACCCTTCCCAGGTTTGGGAATAAAGACTACCCGAGCTTCAGTCCAGCATTTGGGAACGTATCCCAGCTGGATAGAGGCCCGCATAAGATTGCGGGTGAGTCTCAGGAACGAGGGTATCTTGGCTGCTTCACGAAGGAGAACAGGGTAGATACCATCAGGTCCAGGAGATTTGAAGGGTTTGAAGGTTCTGACCGCACGAGCGATTAGGTCTTCAGTGACAATGCCCGCCGCTAGGGTGGCTCCATCCATTGAATGGTTGGGCTCCGGTCTAGCAGTAGGTACCCTCGGGAAGAATGTGCTAAGCATATGCTGAAGCACTTCTTCAGGGTCTTTAGTAAGAGAGCCATCATCTTTTTTGATCATGGCTAATTTGGACATTTTGTCCATTGTAAGGGCCTTGACAAGCCTAGAAGTAGGTCTGTCTTGATCCAATTCATTGCAGAATTGGCGCCACTTACATTCCTTGGCCTTGCGCACTTCAGATTTGAAATTGCGGGAGGCTTGCCGGAAAAGCTCCATGTCCTCCGGGTTTCCGGTCTTCATGGCACGGCGATGAAGGCTTTTGGCCTTCCGCCTGAGTTTCCCCAGCTCCGGGTTCCACCACGGCGCCGAGGTCTTGCCTTTGTAGGCGCGAGCAGGACAAGCCGCTTCGTAGGCTGCAATAATGCAACCTGTCAGCGTCTCAGCCATATGATCCACATCCTCGCAGGTCTCAATCGGACGTAAGTCCGTGAGTTCCTGCAGGTGCAGATCAAGGGCAGCCTTGTAGGCCGCCCAATCAGTGTTGCGGATATTGCGTCTCCAAGTGATCGGAGACTGGGTTTTAGTGTCCGCGATGTTAAAGGCGATAAAGCAGTGGTCAGACAGGGAGGGCTCCTCAGACCAGACTCTCCACTCCTCAACTCTGTCAAAGAGTCTTGGGGTAACGAGTGTGGCGTCGAGGACCTCGGTCCATCTGCCATTATTAAAGGTAGGAGTGCTGCCGCGGTTGCAGAGCATGAGGTTTGTGTTAGAGATGAGGGCCAGAAGCTCCTCTCCTCTAGTGTTGGTATCTTTGCTGCCCCAGTGCTTGTGGTGCGCGTTGAGGTCGCCCCCTAAGCACAGCTCAGCGTTCTGGGACTCGCAGTACTGCGCGAGGCGCAGTAAACTCTCAGGAGCAGGGTCTCTGTCGCCTGTGATATAAACCGAGGCAACAAGACACGTACGCGGAGAGAAATGATTAGATTGGATGACGCAAAGGTCTCTATCAGAGAGATCAGTCCTCAGCCAAGCCTGGAGATGGCTAGCAGCGAGGATAGCCGCTCTAGGGCGGCTGTTCCCCGGGCCACACACATAAAAATCAGAGTAGCCAGAGGGAATGTTGGGCAACTTACCGTTGCGCATCCAGGGTTCCTGGATCAGGATGAGGCCTGGCCTGTACAGCTCAGCAATCTTCATCAGATTTACTGACGCAGATACGCAATGCTGTAAATTAATTTGCAGACAGAATGTCGCTCCTTTGGCAGCGTGGAGCTTAGTCATACTGAATTAAATGCAATTTCTGGCTAGAGCCCAGGGCCATTCTTCTGAGGGGTAGAAGATGGTAGATAGAGATGGCAGTGAGGGTTAGAAGATGGCAGATAGAGATGGCAGTGAGGGGTAGAGGGTGGCAGATAGAGATGGCAGTGATAGGTAGAGAATGGCAGATAGAGATGGCAGTGATAGGTAGAGAATGGCAGATAGAGATGGCATTGATAGCACAGAGCAGATGCAGCACAGCAGTCAATATCCAAAGCAACTGGAGACGAACCCCAAACCAGGTAATGGTTGTCCCGGAGGGCTTGTACCCTCGGTCGCAGCAAGCCCTGACTGTGGGCCGCGGTCAGCACGTGGAACTGCGGCTTACCTACGACTCCACGGTGAGATACCCGAAGCCGCCAGCGAGAGACTGCCAGATGGAGAAGGACAGACAAGCCGTGGTGTACGCTATGCAGTCGTGGAATTCAACTGCCAGCAGTCAAGTGTGAGCGCTTCTTGGGGGTGTCTGAGAGTGATGAAAATTGAGGATGAGTGCGATGCTGGAGAAGGAGATTATAATTCTGATATTGGGATTATAATTATATGATGAGATCAGAATAGGGCGAGATTAGATTGGGATCCGGTTAGAACATGGTGAGATTAGAACGGGTCAGATGAGAATGGATGAGATTAGATTCGGATGTGATGAGAATGGGTTGAGATTAAATTGGGATGAAATTAGATTGGGATGAGATTAGATTGGGATGAGATTCGATTTTGATGAGATTAGATTGGTATGAGATTAGATTGGGATGAGATTAGATTGGGATTAGGTTAAACTGGGATGACACCATTTTGGGATAGGATTAGAATGGGGTGAATTAGAAGGCAATGAGATTAGAGTCGATCAAGTGAGACCATAGAGTTAGTTGAGATTAGAATGGCGTGAGACTATATTGATTATTTATATTGATAGTATAAGACCAGGTGGTTTGGCGGAGTTTCGAGACAATTAGGAATTAATAAGATTCATATGTAATCTTGACAGTAGCACAATTAACTTTGCATTAAAAATAATTAAAATCAGCAGGGAAATCGTAAACATGACAGAAATCCGTGAGGCCACAACTTGGACTGAGAAGATTGACGCGCTGGCAAATATTCTCGCTGATCTGAACAGAAAGCGAGAAATTAAAGAGTGAGGCATCTTTTAATTTCTGTTTGTGAAATTGTATTAAAATATGCTTTTGCCCTACTAACAGTAGAAAAACAAAAAATAATCTTATAACTTCTATTTCATGTTCTAAAAACGCTTTTCCCCTACTTTGAGTAGCTTCATGTGCATATAAAGTGTCAATAATACCCTAAAAACAGAAGTCGAATTAACAATCGGCTAATCTTCAAATCCGGCACCCAAGCCGACTGCATCGATGCTTATAAGGCGCGTCGTTTCTTAGAAAACTGCGGCTGCCTTCCGACGGCTCTCCTGCCGTTGCCAGCCAGCCTCATCGGTAGTTTCTGCTTCAATCAGAGTGGCGGTGGACACAATTTCACCTGGACCGAGCGTTGCCTAGCAACCGAAACAGCCAAGCTGCTGCAATACGAACATGAGGCCAGATCGAAATGCCCGCCTCCGTGCGAGACGTTAAGCTACTCCATTAGCCAGGCGGGCAGCCCGTGGCCCGGCCTAGAGAGAGAGTCGGCTGTAGGCTGGATGAAGCTGCTGGCAATGTCGCTCGGCTATCCCGATAATCCCACCGGCTCGAGGGCCATCGCCGGCATATTCGCTACTTACTTGCGCGCCGAGCGACTGTCCAGACAGCCAGCCGAAAAGAGGGATCTCAACCAGATGCTGGAGTTTCAGCAAAAACTACTGTCGCTAGAGAGGCAATTCGCTCGTATTACTGTGAGAATTCATAGATTTTTTTCGTTTATTCTGCTGGTTCGTTTCTAAGCCAATCAGATAGGGAAAATCAATCGGCTGTTGTCAGCCAATCAGCGATGGCTATGAGATAGAGAGAATCAATTGACCATTCTCAGCCAATCAGCGACAACTATGAGATGGAGAGAATCAATTGACCATTCTCAGCCAATTAGCGACGACTATAAGATAGAGACAATAAATTGGCCATTCCCAGCCAATCGGTGATGACTATAAGATAGAGATACTCAATCGGCCGTTCTCAGCCAATCAGCGACGACTTTGAGATAGAGAGAATTAATCGGCCGTTCTCAGCCAATCAGTGACGACTATGAAATAGAGATAATCAATTGGCTGTTCTCAGCCAATCAGCGACAAATTTGAGCGATAGAGAGAATCAATCGGCCGTTCTCAGCCAATCAAAGATGACTATGAGATAGAGATAGTCAAATGACCATTCTCAGCCAATCAGCGACGACTATCAGATAGAGAGAATCAATCGGCTGTTCTTGGCCAATCAGCGGCGAGTAGGAAATAGATAGTAGAGGGAAATAATTTGCGGTCTCAGCCAATGAAAACTGATATTTCTGTAACCAATCAAGTGCAAAGAAACAGAATGGGATATTTATGCATAACAAACATTAAATATCGATTTTTTTCGAACAGGTAACAGCGGCTCGAGAGTTCGGAGAAGAAATAGTTGAAGAGCCTGGCTACACTATCAAGGATCTGATGGCCGACATGGGAGGTGCGTATCCTTCCTTGGCCTCTGTCCACTCGTATCCAACCAATATTATCGATTATTATTGATTTTTCAGGAGCGCTCGGTCTGTGGTCGGGGGTGTCAGTGCTAACCGCGTGCGAACTCATCGAACTGATTGCCTACCTGGCCGGGGCAGCCGCCAACTCCCGTCTGTTGCGAGGCGCTCAATCGAAAGTGCAGGCCCAACAGGAGGCTGCTTCATCCGCTTCCGTTGCCGCCGCCGCGACCACCGACGAGTCCGAGATGATCGACAGTGCAGTCAGCCTTCAAAAGACTATTAACTTATAAGCGCTGGGTGTGAATTAATAGCGTTGAACTCGTTGACTTAATTTATATAGGTCTTAGCTAATGCGCTTATAATTTAGATAAACTATTGTCTATTAATCAATTGTTTCGATTATATTTGTCTGAGCACATCTGCACACAATATATTTGTGTCTGAGTGTCTGAGTACATCTGCACACAATAAATTTGTTTGAGTACATTTGCACACAATAAATTTGTTTGAGTACATCTGCACACAATAAATTTGTTTGAGTACATCTGCACACAATAAATTTGTTTGATTACATCTGCACACAATAAATTTGTTTGAGTACATCTGCACACAATAAATTTGTTTGAGTACATCTGCACACATTTAATTTGTCTAATAAAGTTCAAATTCAGACACTGCATCTGAGAAAAGAAAATAATATTGCAGTGGAATGTACTCGAGTATTGAAGCGCCAAAGAAGATATTGAAGCGCCATAAATGGATGTTAAAGTGCCATGGACGACAGGTAAAATTGAATAAAACCTGGCAAATTGAAATCAATCCAGTTAAATTAAAGTTGACAGGTTCACTGTCGCGTCGTGCCTATATATGCACCGCAGCGTGACAGGATAACTTCAGAGTTGTCCACTATAAGAAGAAAAAAGGCCAGCGCTCATATTTTGTTTCATTATTTGCCTAATCCATTTAAATTCAAAGCGAAAATTGGGAAGAAAAGGCGTCACTGAAATTGAATTAAATTACCCGTCACTTTAGACTGCATGCAGGTTCGTTGAAATCTGTATAAATTCGCAACTCTTTACAGACCCACACAAAGCATCAAAGTTGTTCTTTTATCGAGGTCAAAAGGCAGAGGCTTTTATGCTACATCATTACAGGAACTAAGAATTGCAATGGTGCATCTGCGAAGGTAAGATTTTGCGGAGTAGCCTGGATTTTTTATTGGTGGCAGAGACGCATCTTTGAGGCGCCAAACCTGCTGTGTAGGGAGCGCCAAACTTGCTGTGTAGGGGGGCGCCAAACTTGCTGTGTAGGGAGCGCCAAACTTGCTGTGTAGGGAGTATCAAACCTGCTGTGTAGGGAGCGCCAAACTTGCTGTGTAGGGGGGCGCCAAACTTGCTGTGTAGGGGGGCGCCAAACTTGCTGTGTAGAGAGCGCCAAACTTGCTGTGTAGGGAGCGCCAAACCTGCTGTGTAGGGGGCGCCAAACTTGCTGTGTGGGGGGGGAGCGCCAAACTTGCTGTGTGGGGGGGGAGCGCCAAATCTGCTGTGTAGGGAGCGCCAAACCTGCTGTGTAGGGGGCGCCAAACTTGCTGTGTGGGGGGGGGAGCGCCAAACTTGCTGTGTGGAGGAGAGCGCCAAACCTGCTGTGTGGGGAGCGCCAAACTTGCTGTGTGGGGGGGGAGCGCCAAACTTGCTGTGTGGGGAGCGCCAAACCTGCTGTGTGGGGAGCGCCAAATCTGCTGTGTAGGGAGCGCCAAACTTGCTGTGTGGGGGGGAGCGCCAAACCTGCTGTGTAGCCAAACTTGCTGTGTAGGGGGGCGCCAAACACTTTATTATCATAACATATTATGAAACATTTTGCAGGACTCTACTCGATATTAAAAAGCCGACTGTGCTGTTATTACTGAGCACGGTTTTGGTTGCTAACTTGAGCAGCTGTCAAGCCATGGAGATTTCTTCTAATTCTGGTTTCCCGTCGAGCCGAACAGATTTTCAACGCTGGCTGACTGGTAACCTAGAAGCGGCTGGGGATTCTGTTCGGGGATTTTAGTCATTGGAAACTGGGGGATTAGGGCGTTAGTAACTGGGGATTAGGGGATTAGTCACTAGGACTAGTGACTGGGGATTTGGGTATTAGGCACTAAGATTAGGGGATTAGAGACTGAGATTAGGGGATTAGTCACTAAGATTAGGGATTGGTGACTGGGGATTAGGGGATTAGTCACTAGGATTAAGGGATTAGTGACTGGGGATTAGGGATTAATCACTAAGATTAGGGGATTAGTCACTAAGATTAGGGGATTAGTCACTAAGATTAGGGATTAGTGAACTGGGGATTAGGGGATTAGTAACTAAGACTAAGGGATTAGTGAACTGGGGATTAGGGGATTAGTAACTAAGATTAAGGGATTAGTGACTGGGGATTAGGAGATTAGTCACTAAGATTAGGAGATTAGTGAACTGGGGATTAGGGGATTAGTAACTAAGATTTGTGACTGGGGATTTTTGGATTAGTCACTAAGATTAGGGGATTAGAGACTGGGGATTAGGGGATTAGTCACTAAGATTAGGGGATTAGTGACTGAGGATAAGAGGATTAGTCACTAAGATTAGGGGATTAGTCACTAAGATTAAGGGATTTGTGACTGGGGATTTTTGGATTTGTCACTAAGGTTAGGGGATTAGTGACTGGGGATTAGAGGATTAGTCACTAAGATTAGGGGATTGGTGTCTGTTATTAGAAGATTGAACAGAGATGGTTATTATAAACGAAGACATCAGTTCCTGTAATTAATTATTGACGATATACTATTAGTACTTATTAATGTACAAACAGCTGAAGCGCCTGGATCACCGATGCCATGGAAAATGAAGCGACGCCATGAAAAGCTGCACCGCAGGACAGCACCAATGTCCAGCTCGACTTTAACAGCCCCATTGCAACCTCGTCTGCGCCTGCGCCTGTCGCATCTGGTGTACTTTCCATGCGCTTACGGAGGCCTGCCCTATCCCGTTGGCTGCGGCAAGTCCGGCCTGGGGCCGCGGGTGTTCGTGTCTAGGAAGCGGCGTCAGCTGGTGTGCGTGTGCCTGTGCCCCGCCAGCGCCGCTCTGCCTAATTGCAGCGTCGTTTAAATTGACAACCAATTTGAAATAATTATAGCATTGCAGCGATTATTAAAATTAAAGCGGTAAAATGTACGCACGTACAATGTACATGGCGAATATCTAAATATATATATGGACTTTGACCAAAACCGCGAGAATCAGAAGGCCAAACAACTACAGTACGACTATTAAAGTACGACCATTAAAATTTGAAGGACTTTTGATTGGAGCTTTAATCAAAACATCTTAAATCGTGCTAACTTTGCTATTGCCTGCTATGAGTAGGGTATTAGTGAACTTATATAAAATAATTACAATTAGATTCAAAACTTTGGTAGTTATTAGTGGCTTTGCCTTCGACTAATTTATAGTAATTCATACGCTTTTTAAAGCAATATAAATGTATCACCCTTCACGATTGGCCCCAGGGACATCTTTTGCGGAGTAAGCGTATAGTTGCATTACATTATAACAAAACACACACGTTTTTCAAACGTACTGGCCGTGTCGTTAAATAAACATTAGTTGAAATGCGAAGTCCAGTTAGAAAATAAATATGGTTCAGTCTTTACTGCATAGAGTAGAGAGTAGATTTACGACGTTAGTTGCACTGTTGAATAACTACAGTTTTTAATTAAACCGAAAGCATTGTTTATTTAGGCACCATTTTCACAAGTAAGTAAATGAGAATTTTCATCAGCAGACTCGCTCGCATAGGAAATGAACTGCTATTTGTATGATTAACGAGTCTGTAACTGTCTAACTGTTAAAAATGAAACGCGGGTTAACAGGTGGTGCGAAATACAAATGCAAGTTGGGTAGGGTAGGGAAAAATAAACACTCGAGCTTCGAGCGCTAAAAAGTGTCACTCATAAGTAGAGATTCTGCATTTTCTGACCTGCTGAATAGACCCAACAACCAGACACAGATAACAAATATTTGGTTTTCTCAAAATTGTGTGGCGATAAAAACTAATTACTAATGTACTTTTTAATGTGCGCACTTAATCTATTATTGTATTTATTTTATTTGGCCGCCGCGGCCCAGGCCTCCGGTAAAGGAAGAAACGTTTTGGGGTGGAGAGGGGGCTTCTCGGTATGTACATGCCTCACTGTACATTGAATTGGGAGTGGGGGGAATCGGGGTTGGTTGGGTAAAAGAGAGAGGAACGAGGGGGATAGAGTTAGGTAAGACTTTTAGCTCGCAAACCCTAAACTAACCCTTATATATATCAGCACATGGACCCATTCCAGACAGATTCTGTCAATGTTTTGCATCAGTCTATCTAACCAGCAAACTTGTTAACTAAATAAATCCTGCTTAAGGTTATATACACTGAATATCGTGAAAGCTCTTGCACGTTTTCTATTGCAACCAAGCATCAAACAACGAATTACACTAGCTAATATATTAATTACCAAACGGTGAAACAAGCAGCAACAAAGCATGGAAATTTCGACGCACCAAGAGCCTTTTATTTATGTCAATGACAAACGATACGAGAGTAAGTATAACCACACTATGCGATTCTTGGATTGCTTTTTTTACCAATAAATCGTTAGTTTTACAATCCACGGTCATGTAGTCACTCGCGATTGCGACCCCGAGATGAGTCTGAACGACTTTCTTCGCGACACGCTCAACTTGAAGGGCACCAAAGTGATGTGCCGCGAGGCCGGCTGCGGTTGTTGCACAGTGTGCGCCGTTTATAAACATCCAGCTACTGGCGAGATCGAGTCTAAACCGGTTAATTCGGTGAGCTAAATTTTTTGTGATTGTTGAATGTTGCCTGTGGACTATATTTGTTAGTTAGGATAGGGGAAGTCCTTGAATCTGAAGATTGAAGAAACTAGCTGCTTGGCTAGAATCAAGGTTAAAACCTAATAAGGGAGGTTGGACATCCCGAATGATACATCATTCAGCGAAGAAAAGCACCTGGACTACTAAAATAGAAGCCCTTGAACTACTGAATAAAAGTCCCTGGCCTGAACTATGGAATAGAAGTCCTTGTTGAACTACTGGAATAGAAGTCCTTGAACTACTCGAATAGAAGTCCTTGAACTACTGGAATAGAAGTCCTTGTTGAACTACTGGAATAGAAGTCCTTGAACTACTGGAATAGAAGTCCTTGTTGAACTACTGGAATAGAAGTCCTTGAACTACTGGAATAGAAGTCCTTGTTGAACTACTGGAATAGAAGTCCTTGAATTACTCGAATAGAAGTCCTTGAACTACTGGAATAGAAGTCCTTGAACTACTGGAATGGAAGTCCTTGTTGAACTACTGGAATAGAAGTCCCTGAACTAATGGATTAGAAGCCCCTGAACTGCTGGATTAGAAGCCCCTGAACTACTGGAATAGAAGTCCTTGAACTACTCGAATAGAAGTCCTTGAACTACTGGAATAGAAGTCCTTGAACTACTCGAATAGAAGTCCTTGAACTACTCGAATAGAAGTCCTTGAACTACTGGAATAGAAGTCCTTGAACTACTCGAATAGAAGTCCTTGAACTACTCGAATAGAAGTCCTTGAACTACTCGAATAGAAGTCCTTGAACTACTCGAATAGAAGTCCTTTAACTACTCGAATAGAAGTCCTTGAACTACTCGAATAGAAGTCCTTGAACTACTCGAATAGAAATCCTTGAACTACTGGATTAGAAGTCCTTTAACTACTCGAATAGAAGTCCTTGAACTACTGGAATAGAAGTCCTTGAACTACTGGAATAGAAGTCCTTGAACTACTCGAATAGAAGTCCTTGAACTACTCGAATAGAAGTCCTTGAACTACTCGAATAGAAGTCCTTGAACTACTCGAATAGAAGTCCTTTAACTACTCGAATAGAAGTCCTTGAACTACTCGAATAGAAGTCCTTGAACTACTCGAATAGAAGTCCTTGAACTACTGGAATGGAAGTCCTTGTTGAACTACTGGAATAGAAGTCCCTGAACTAATGGATTAGAAGCCCCTGAACTGCTGGATTAGAAGCCCCTGAACTACTGGAATAGAAGTCCTTGAACTACTCGAATAGAAGTCCTTGAACTACTGGAATAGAAGTCCTTGAACTACTCGAATAGAAGTCCTTGAACTACTCGAATAGAAGTCCTTGAACTACTGGAATAGAAGTCCTTGAACTACTCGAATAGAAGTCCTTGAACTACTCGAATAGAAGTCCTTGAACTACTCGAATAGAAGTCCTTGAACTACTCGAATAGAAGTCCTTGAACTACTCGAATAGAAGTCCTTGAACTACTCGAATAGAAATCCTTGAACTACTGGATTAGAAGTCCTTTAACTACTTGAATAGAAGTCCTTGAACTACTGGAATAGAAGTCCTTGTTGAACTACTGGAATAGAAGTCCTTGAACTACTGGAATAGAAGTCATTGAACTACTCGAATAGAAATCCTTAAACTACTGGAATAGAAGTCCTTGAATTACTCGAATAGAAGTCCTTGAACTACTGGAATAGAAGTCCTTGAATTACTCGAATAGGAGTCCTTGAACTACTGGAATAGAAGTCCTTGTTGAACTACTCGAATAGAACTTAGAAGTCCTTGAACTACTCGAATAGAAGTCCTTGAACTACCGGATTACCGGAATAGAAATCCCTGAACTACCGGAATAGAAGTCCTTAGCTATGGTAATGTTAGATTTTCAATATCACATGTGCCTCAGATGTAACATTGACCCCTTACCCCATTACAGTGTGTGACACCTTGTACTCCGCCGCCGGCTGGCACATTGTCACCATTGAAGGCATCGGCGGCCGCAGCCAGTCCGCGGGCTACCACCCAATTCAGGCCAGCCTAGCCGACGGATTCGGCAGTCAGTGCGGCTACTGTTCGCCCGCTTCGTCATGTCGGCCTACAGCCAGCTGAGAGACAATCCGAAGGCTACTAAATTAGAGGTTGAGCACTTTTTCGACGGCAATATTTGCCGCTGCACCGGCTATAGGCCGATATTGGACTCGATGAAGAGCTTCGCTTGCGATGCCGGCAAAGCTGGAGGCTGTTTGGAG